>OX155955.1:37749023-37754023 GCA_944548615.1 Micropterix aruncella | reverse complement strand
ATATATATATATATATATATATATATATATATATATATATATATATATATATATATATATATATATATATATATATATATATATATATATATATATATATATATATATATATATATATATATATATATATATATATATATATAATATGATATAAGTTGAATAAATTTTTTTGAATAAAATGGTATTTTCTATTTTCTGTATTTTGTCATCAAGACGGTTCAATATTTAGGTGCTATATAGTTGAAATTGTCTTTGGGCAAATGAAGAATTATAGAGTAAAATATAGAGTGCTCAATGTTGCCTAAGCACGGTTGGCATTGTCATCCCTATTACGATTGTTATTAGTCCCAGATCAACCTAACTTTCGCAATGGCATTAATGCATGAGAAGAGCAAGATATCAATCTCCAAAGTCATAAGCATCAATCTCCGAATATTTGAGACCCGTGTCGCCACATCCGAAAGTAACATTAGCGTGACTCGTTCGCTAGATTTTCATTTTCTGATTTACCCTGTTCGCCGCGCCGCCGTCTGAGGTAATATTCATAATGGTACGTGTACAGCTCCATTATCGTTCATCAATTCATCTTAGACGAAAATGTCGAGTCATCAATCAAATTACGGTTAGCCTTTGCTAAGCGCGAGCTGCGCTACTTTTTCCGTCCGTTTCTTCGGCAATAAGTCAGACCGAAATGGATACACCTCGCTATAACCATTTCATTAATGTATTGGATTTACAACCTCGTTACAATGACTGATAATCGATATATAGATGCAGAAAATATTGCTACAACTTTACGATTGGTACATACTAGCTTTTGTAATGAGAATTCTTTCCCAATGATCTTAAATTTTCAACAGTTTCAATAATTTAACGAGGTGGATAGTTTCGAAACCCGGGCAGTTATGAAAATTATAATTGTCTTTTCTGCTCGAGTTTAATCAATCAATTAGAATGC
The DNA here is from genome assembly GCA_944548615.1 of Micropterix aruncella. Classification (NCBI taxonomy): domain Eukaryota; kingdom Metazoa; phylum Arthropoda; class Insecta; order Lepidoptera; family Micropterigidae; genus Micropterix; species Micropterix aruncella. The sequence goes on along the minus strand of OX155955.1, from coordinate 37,753,065 downwards.
CACATAAAACAAATGTGGGCATTCTAATTCAGCGCAAAGATCATTTATACAAATGAGAAAAAGCAATGGTCCCAAATTTGAACCTTGCGGTATACCAGAAGTTATTGCAGCCAGTGAAGATTTAAAACCATTTACAGTGACGAGTTGGGATCGATTAGACATATATGATTCTATCCATCTTAGTAAATTGCCATGTATTCCGAAAGTCTCAAGATTTGCTACTAGTATTTTCTGATTTACTTTGTCGAACGCTTCAATAAAATCTGTATACACAGCATCAACTTGAGTACGACTGTCGAATGATGAGCATGTATAATAGCTGTATTCCAAGAGGTTTGAAATCACGGACCTATTGTTCATGAAGCCATGCTGGGTCTGACTGAGAGACAGTTTCGTGTGATTATAGATATGATCACGTACGAGGGATTCAAATATGTTGGAAAAACTTGACAATATACTTATCGGTCTATAAATCTTTACTTGACCAGAAACGCCGCCCTTATGAATAGGCACAATGTTGGCAGTTTTCCATTTATCTGGAAATATTCCCTCTTAAAGAGATTTACAATATATCATAAACAATGGAAAAGTTAACTCGTTGGCAAGGTTACGTATCAATATAGGCGGTATCATATCTGGTCCTGAGCCTTTGTTTATGTTCATTTTCTTCAAACGTGACTTTACATCATCTAAGCTGACTGTTATCGTCGGTGCCGTAGTTCCGTGGTCATGTGGTATAGGATTAACAGTAGATGGGCTTACATTTCCAGTATTGAAAACAGAGCTAAAGTAGGACAAGAAGGATTCACATATACCCTCACCTAGGATCCTCACAATGATATCCTGTTCTTCGTAGACTTCTGTATCCCATTCGTATCCCAATCGAAGACTTCTGAGCGTGCGAATGCATGCCGACGTGTTCAATAAACGTGAAGCCTTTTGTTATTGCGGGAGTCGCCACAGGCTCGCGTCTGTGAGGTAAAACAAAAACAGTACAGGCAGCGAGGCGATCCGTCGAGCGAGGGCGGCGCGGCCGCCGAGACGGCCGCCATTTGAGAAATGGCCGACGATTCGCGCTCTTCGCCCGGGACGATGTTTACGGCGCAAAAACGGCCAGCGCCATTTTTCTCCACATAACAAGCAGACTAACGGCTGCCACATTGTACTAGAGTATTAACTCGGGTAATACCGCGGTCGAGCGTAAACTCAAGAGAGAAAGAGAGACAGGGAGAGAAAGAAAGAGATAGAGACGTGCCCAATTTATGACCAATGCTAGCGAGACGGGTCGCCCCCGACCCTGCGATCTAATAGGCTCCGCGGTGAACAGTAAATTGGTACATCGATGTAAACAGCAGTGCCCTATTAAAGGAACGGAGTTAAGCCTAAAATCCCTGAATACAACCATTGATTAGGGTTGTACAGGTTATTACACTCATAAAAATATAACGCTGTAATACACATGTTTCAACAAGGATTACGTATTATAAATAGGATAGAAAACGAATTTACCGCGTGAAATTTGTCGCTGTTGTCCATGGTAGACTGAAACAGCTGTGAATCCGTCGTTTTGCGGGTAGGCTGCATACCGCTGCTGCACTGCGTAGGTTTTAGCGGTGGCGGGTGGCCTGGCTCGGAGCGCGCGAATTTCGAAAATCCGTCTTGCACACAACACTCGCTGTATCCTGTCTTACGTCCTTTCGTTCGCCGGCGGTAACATTTTAAGAAAAGGGGTTCCACGTAGAAGAGAGTTTGTAACCGTCGTCTCTATTGAAGTTCGGGGTTCTTCTTATTTCAATGGCTTGCCGGATCATGCGAGGAAAGTAGAATTGTTCCTTGGATAGCACAATGGGATTTTGAAACTGCATCCAGTGGTTACTTTCGCTATCCAATATATGTTCGCAGATCGCCGATTTTTCTCGCTGAACGTTTTTAACAGCTTTGATGTGTTCTGTCAGTCGCGTGGCTATGGGCCGTTTCGTTTGTCCAACGTAGGCTAGACCGCAACTGCATTCGAAACCGTTTCGTATATACAAATAATTCAAAATGACGCGTAACGGTGTTGGCGTGACGGTAGTTACAGTATCATAATGTTAAAACATAATGTTATTTAATTACGTGGCGACCTTGGGATCACACTTCAAACATAACAGCATGTAGTAAACGTACGTTTAAAGTCGGACATATGAATCATGGTAAAACTACGGTACCTACCAGTTATTTCCGTATTAACCGCAGAGAAAATGTTGATACATATAAGCGAGTAATGGAACTTCAACAAAATTCCGTATAATTCATCAAAATTACTGTTAAACCCCTCAAATGTGAGGCGTCCCTTAAGGGATGCCTTGGCAAAATGTATACAAAATGTATATAAATTTATTTAAATGTAAATATAAATGTAAATGTGCGCCGCTTTATAGTAATCCGCTCTATAGTAATGCTATAGCTCTATAGTAAACCCCGCTCTATGTAAATGTAAATGTAAATGTAAATATAAATTTATATACATGTTTCCGTAGGCAACCCGAGCTAATCGCCATTCATTTGAGGGGTTAAAACATCGTTATCTATAGGTATATATAAAAATAGATATTGGAATTTCTGTCTGTCTGAGATTAAAAGTCTCTGAAACCGTTCGACCGATCACCATCAAAGTTGGTAAATACCTACTTATATGTATTATTTCATGGAGAAGGTTTTTATGATACGCCAATTTTCATGGCGATCGGTTGAGCAGTATAGAAGTTGATGTGCTGCAGCTCCATCTATTGTCGAATTACAACAAAGTTAATAGCGAGAAAATATTATGCGTGCTCAAAAGTCTATGTATACTTATTTCCATGGCAATGAGATAAACAGTATGGATGTCGATGTGTTGCAGCGCCATCTGGTAGCGAGTTGCAATCAAGTCAATAGAGCGAAAATAATATGCGGGCTCAAATTTCTATGTATACCAATTTTCAGGGCGATCGGTTGAGCGCTATAGAAGTTGATGTGATGCAGCACCATCTAGTTGTACTTTACAATAAAGCGGATATAATAAAATTATTCTCCATTAAAAAATACATATATGTGCCAACTTTTATTGAGATCGGTCAAACGGTTTCGGAGTCTATAAATCTCGGAGAGACAGACAGATATACCAACATTTATTTTTATATATAGATTATATTGTTCAATGCCGTAATATGTTTTGGCAGCTGTGGTTTTACTATAAAACTCAACGTCACTCACTCACTCAACTCAAGCACTGGCTCGATCACAACCTACTTACTTTGAATATAGCTAAAAACAAAACATATTACATTCGCCATCAATAACATCAATCGCCTCCAAGGTAGTATGCCAAACCTTCACTTACGCGACTGTGTACATGCTGACTACAATTGCCCTTATTGTCCATATACGACCATTGAGAAAGTGAGTGAAATAAAGTACCTTGGAGTTATTGTAGATGATAAGCTCAACTGGAAGGACCACATACAGGGTACTGCATCAAAAGTCCGCCAACTTATTCACATATTTAAGGTACTAAGGAGTGTAATCTCAAAACCCTTAATCGAAACCATCTATTACGCTTTAGTCAATAGTATACTATCATATGGGATCCTTGGATGGGGTGGCGCGTCACTTTCAGCTCTAGATCCCTTAATTAAGGCTCAAAAGTCAATAACAAGGGTAATAAATAAAAAGCCTTTTAGGTTCTCCAGCGACCACTTATTTAAAGAGTTCCGAGTCCTAGACATACGCCAATTATATGTGAAAGTATCGACAATATTTTATTACACCCACACAGAGCGGCATATTATTAAATCTCATACTATCAGAACACGCGCAGTTACAGCCATGCAACATGATGTTCCCCTGATGAAAACTAAATTCGCCCAACGACATTTTTCTTTTCTAGCTATCCGACTACACAATAGAATACATTCGGAATTAAAAGTGAAGTTAGATACCATACGAGGAAGAAAAATTATGACGGAATGGTTGATTGAGCTAGGAAGAAACGAAACTGAGAAATTAGTTAATTATAGTGCTG
>OX155955.1:37653823-37748823 GCA_944548615.1 Micropterix aruncella | reverse complement strand
GGACCTAGGTGAGAACCCTGCGGGACTCCAGAGGGTATGGATGTGTAGTTGGATCGAAAACCGCCGATGGCTACAGATTGGTGACGATTATTAACGTATGACGATATCCATCTAAAGAGATCGCCATGAACTCCTAATCTCTTTAATTTGTCCAGAAGTATGGCGTGGTTGACCCGGTCGAATGCTTTTGAAAAATCTGTATATATTGCATCCACTTGTTTCCGATTATCCATAGACTGGATGATAAAGTTGGTGTATTCTCCCAAATTTGAAACCACAGAGCGCTGCTTGAGAAAACCATGTTGCTGTGCTGGTAGAAACGTAGCGAGATAGGGGTATAGCTGTGAGTAAACCACTTTCTCAAAGAGCTTACTCAGTACTGAGAGGATTGACACTGGCCTGTAGTTAATAACATCGTTTCTACAGCCTTTTTTGTGAATCGGTATGATAAGGGCTTCTTTCCACTTCGTGGGAAATATGCCCTGAGAGAGGGACAAGCGAAATAATAACGTAAGAGGGTGTGCTAAATGATGAGCACAGTTCCTCACGAATACTGGCGGTAATGAGTCACTTCCCACACCCTTGTGAATATCTAAGTCTGTAATGCATTTATATACGAACTCTTCGGTGATCTCAATAGAGCTCATGCAATCGGTAGCATTATAGTGTTCATATATCGGCGTTATATGCGATGTAGGGGGACCTTTTGATGAGCTGTTTACTTCGTACACGGTTTGAAAATATTGACGAAAGTACTCGCAAATTTCGGGCCCGTCGGTTGCAACGCTTTCCCCATATCTCATGCACTGCGGGATGCTGTTGCTTTTACGAATTGACTTAACGTATGACCAAAAGTGCTTTGGATCTTGCTTAATGTTACCCTCGGTGTATGCAATAAACCTTGAGAAACACTGTTTTTGCAAAGCTTTGTGCCTTCGCCTCAAGAGTGCAAATGCGTCATAATCGCAAGGATTTCCGTATTTCTTCCACTTTCTATGGTACATAGACTTCTCCTTCAGTACATTGATTAATGCTGGAGAAAACCAACTTGGATGCGTTGCTTTGCGGGATGTTTTATGCGGTACATATAACTCAATCGCCTCGTTAATAACTCCGTAAAAATTATCGACTGCGTTGTCTACCTCAAAGTTTTCGATTAGCTCGTGCCAATTGACAGTGGACAAATGATTATTGATTTTATAGTAATCTGCCTTATGAAATTGATAAACTAGACGCGGTGGTTCGCGTAATGGTGCTGATAGAGCATTGCAAATTTCAATCTCTAGAGATGGGTGATGGGAGTCTTCCGGTACAAAAGACTCTACTGCGCGAGTTACGCGCACATCGGTGTTTGATATAACGACATCTAGCCAGCGACCCCTTTCGTTAGAAACGCTGTTGAATTGTTCGAGACCGGCGAATGACAAAGAATCGACGAAAGATGCGCTGATCGAATCTAATTTGCCAGTGTGTTGCAAATACAGACTGTCATGCACACTCATCCAGGTGATATTAGGGAGGTTCATATCCCCAAGAATCAGGAATGCATCATCTGGAAACTGGCTTCTGAGAGAAATACACGACTCCATAAAGGTATCGATTTGATTTTGTTGAGTTGGCCCTCCACCAGGTATATAAACACATGCAATGTGCAGGTCACGTTGAGTGGCGAGATATCGTCCGGGCACCGTGACCCAGAGGCATTCGGGCATGGTTTCCTGGGGCCACCATTCCAGGCGCGCTCGGGGGTGCAAACTCTTGCGTACTGCTATCATTACGCCGCCACCGCGGCTGAAACCGCTAACCTCGGCGTTTCTATCGTACCTGTACAGTTCATAGCGTCTTTGATCTACCAATTCTCCATCTAGAATTCCGCTTGTCAACCAGGTTTCCGAAATCGCTATTACATCATAATCATGCGAGATGACGTTGTGGTAAAACATTTCCGTCTTAGTTCTTAGCCCTCTAACATTTGCGTAAAAAAAATTCATATTACTCTCCGTAATAAACGTTAATCGGGATGAATATCAAGATGCCGAGGTTCGTTTCTTGAGAATATCTTCCATTGTGGCTCGGTATATTCACATGGACCGCGAGAATGTTGCTGCTTATTTCCACAAAGTGTGTTTCCGTGTGTATATAAAAAAAAATTATTATTATTCTGTAATAGCAGCAGTCGGTCAGTAAGTAGGAGTATATACTTGTATAATAATTGCCAGTAATTAATATAAACTAACGGTGAGCATATTCTTATAATAACAAAACATGAGAACGCTCTATGTATTAATAATCCGGGATGTAATATAAACAAAATATAAATAAACAAAACTGAAATTGAAATCGAAATTGAAACGCGGGCGATTTTTAATGCCGAATATTTAATACGTCGTATATATCGCTGATAAAACCGGATTTTTGCTTTGTAAGAGTGCCTCGCTCTATTCAAACGAAGAGGCGAGCGCTTTAATAAAGTATGTAATCGCCTCAATACGTGTCGCGAAGATAATACGTACTTGGAATGGAAACAATAATGAACTCCTTCATTGATTGCGTCTGCCCATAAAGTATTCATTCGTTTTGTAGCAGTCGGCAAAGACGCTACAAGCCAATATACCTGCACTTCATTGTGCGTGTGTGCCCATGAAGTACGGCCGTGCTCGTCAACGGTCACTTGCAGCCGGTCACATTTGGAGCCTGGCTGCTGATCGGAAGCCATACGACCGCATCGGGAATCGTAGTTCCGGCGAGTCTGCGCGGCTTCATACCTACCTGCTCCAGTCTACGGCTAGTACGAGAGTACGATCATCGGAGTACCGTACTCGCACCTCGGCGGCCGCGACGAGCTGCACCTGACGTCAATCGCAGCGGAAGGCGCGAAGATTCGAATGGCGGAGCGCGCATATCCTATTCCCCAATTGAACCGTACCATTATATTTGAGGAGCAAGAATCGACCTCCGTAACCCTGAGCTCTGCTCGCCGCTGACTAGCGGCAATTTGAATTGTTCTTTTTAATATTGTTTTGTTTTAAATATTTTCACTCTTGATTACCATTTTTTACTCATTGTTTGTTTTGAATATTAGTTTAAATTGTGTTTTATACTTATAACGTTTACTTGTTTTAACCTATTAAGGTAATATTTGAAGGATAGGGTTTAGCCATATCCTTCACCCTAATTTATATTTATCCGCACAGACCTCCACTGTGCCGAGTGTGCATAAATTAGGCAAAATAAAGAATTTAGAAACATCACTTCTTTTTAGTTTATAGTTTCTACATATTCTATATATATAGACCTTTTTTATGTTACATTCTGTCCGTCAAAACTTCTATGTATTTTGCACTATTCATCATTCCTGTTACCGGAACTAATGCACCAGTGCCATAGAATGAAAAGCAACCCCAAAACATTTTCTTAACGGGATGTTTCACCGATTGTTGGATATGGGCTGGAGAAAGTGGTTCTCCGTCTGCCCTGCGAACGAATTGGTAACGCATACCCTGGACAAAAAAGTGACTCTCGTCAGAAAATAAAACGTTTTTCCAATCCTCAGAAGTCCAGAGCTTATATTTTTGTTGCCCATGTCATCCTTTTTTTCTTCATGGTTTTTGTAAGAAGCTGTTTTTTTAAGGGTCTCCTAGCTTTTCGCCCACTTTCCAAGAGTCTTCGACGTACCGTAGATGCGTGCACGATCGTCCCAGAAGCTGCAAGCTCCTTTTGTAAGTCGTCACTAGTCTTGTGTGGGTTAATTTTACTGTTGCGAATCAAAATGGTGTCATCTTTCATTGTAGTTTTCCTTTTGCGGCCACATTTTCCGATTCGTTGTGGCAAAATTGAACCAGATTCCCTGTGATTCCGTATGATGGCGTTAGTTGATCCCAGTGATATGCCACATTCCTCAGATATTCGTCTTTGACTTAGCGATGTGTGCGCATCTAGAGCAATCACCTTGCTACGGATTTCCAACGAGATATCCATCGTCTTCGTAGGGATGAATTACATCCGAATATCTTCAAAAATCTTCAAAAAGTCCCCGACATACACAATGTGAGGAAAAAACACTAAAATCCACGCACAACAACAATATGACAAGCTCTTAGGGTCACATTAGAGGTTAGAATGACATTTCACAGTACAGAACAGTGTTGCCACATCAAAAAAACAGATTTTACTTGCCAGTATGAAATATTTTGAAGTGTTCAGATTAATTTGCACAAGGGTGTATATATATATATATATATATATATATATATATATATATATATATATATATATATATATATATATATATATATATATATATATATATATATATATATATATATATATATATATATATATATATATATATATATATATATATATATATATATATATATATATATATATATATATATATATATATATATATATATGTAAATAAATAAATAAATAAATAAATAAATTCCGTGTATTACATCGTCATATTTTCTGAGTGCATCGCCACCCTGAAGTAGGACTGGAAAGTACACGTTGCAAGGCAGGATGAGGCGAGGTGGCCGAAGAGGCTTGTGCTGTGGAGATCAACAACCACAAAACGAGGCGTAGGGAGACGACAATTATGACGGCAGAGCGACATCAGGAAAGCAGAAGGGACCAACTGGCTGAGGGCAGCAGCTGACAGAGAGACAAAGAAGAAAAAGGAAGAGGAAGCAAACCAAGCTGAGGGAGAAGAAGAAGAATAAATTGAGATTTTGAGGACATTCGCCAATTTCAATAATCGTGAAAACATCAACGCCGTGTAATATGCCAAACTCCCAAAACTTCCGAAGAAAAAGCTGTGAAATAAATGATTAAATTGCAGGGTATTTACCAGCAGGCTTAAAGCGTTGAGCCAACTTAATTCCATCCGAACAGGATCAGTATTTATAAAAAAGAGTTTGAGATCGGAGATGCCGCTAAAGCCGCCACATAAAAGAGAAAAAAACAGGCGAAACGCTCTCGCAACGCTGCTCACCGCAACAGTTGAGATTAATTCATACTTTTGCGGGCATACGGGAGAGAAAACACTAATTCAGGGGTGGCGTTGCAAAAGCTACACCCCCGAAAGTACGGTCCAGTCGCCATGATAACTGAACTAAATAACCATATTATACTATAATATTGGACTGTAAACTGTTTAGGGAGCTAATGGGCCCTTGCTGAGTTGGCCATGAAGACGCATTCTGTTCTGGGTTGGTCACACTCACGGGTCAACACCCATCCGACGGCCTCCACGCATGAAGTGCGAGCCTGGGCAGGACTCTGGCCTTAGGGCTAGTTTTCCCTAGGAGTCAAGCTTCTGGCGCTCCTGGGCGGTCTGCGCACCGTGCGGTTAAGCCAATCGATTGTGCACTCTGACTAACAACCTGGGTTGTCGACTACAGCGGGCGAGCCCGTCACCACAGGAAGTTTTAACGATTAGTCGTTCTATCTCCCAGGAGTGAGCGTAGAAGACTTGGGACAAAACAGCCCACCATCTAGCTACGCCACAACCCGTAAGAGACCAACGCCTTACCGCGAGATAGCCAGTAATGTTACCTGGCGGGCGACACTCGCGCCCTTACTACCAATTGTGACCAGATTTCTCCGGTCTCTCGATTGGTTCCGAGTTCGAGGTCGCTTGGGCGGTCCTCTCCCTTTCGAAGCGGTGAAACGGTGTATACCGAATCTATGGCGGACCACGGCGTCCTTTGCCCGGCTGTTCACCCAGGATCGGATGGCCGATGGTCATTTCAATAATAGTTGAAATGACCAACAGCCTATTGATAGTTTATACATTTTATATTGTTATTCAGATTTCTAATGTGATAAAATTTCCTTTTTTCCTAATATCTGATTAAAATAGGATTTATAAATATTCTATGTATTAGTTGTAAGTTCTATATCGTTGCAGGGTTTATTTTGAAATTGATAAACTTTAAAATTTGAACTCGTATGCTACATCAATGTAGCTTTTGGTGATGAGGTAACGGAGAGGGCGGACGCGCCGGCTGCTCTTTATTTTATTGCTGACGAGCTTAATTTTTAGAAGGAAATGAAGTCCCCTCTTATTTATAATTTAATATTGCTTTAAAGGCTGCGCTCACGAACAACATTCCTTTCTAGATTTCTAAGGGTTAATGCCGTTATGAGCTCTAACTACACCGAAATACGTTAAATTAAAAATAAGATCGGTACCCAAATGCATCTCTTTCGAGGTCCCTAATATGAAATCGAATGCTAAATCCACACGCTTGCCTCAAACTGCTTGTACAAACTCTTGGCAAGCAAACAAGTGTGTGGATGGCTCGCAAGCGTGTGCCACAAGCTACCTTTGATTTGCGCACAAAACAGACACTAGGTTGGATCGGCGGCATGCGCTTGCAAGCCTACACAGGCCAAGCCAAACGCACGGTCTACACGTTTGAAATTTGCAAAGGTTTGGCAAGCGTGTGGATGCATAATAAGAATATCTCGAATGTTTAACCCTAGAAAGCTAACGTTCGTCAAAACGACGACCATCTAATTTTCGAAAATAACTCCCTCGTCATTTCTAATTGCTTTTCCTACACATTCGCGGTTTCGCGTCAACTTAGTGACTGCTAGACTGCGTCTCTTATGTTGGGGTTAGTTGCTAGGTCGCGCCAAACGTTGGAGGGTTGCGGCGGGTGGTGCCGGGCGTTCCCACGGCGCGGCGCCGCGGCGTGTGTCGGCCAGAGGCGGAATATCTCTCGTCCGACCACTTTATCGTGTGCCCGCAGATCAGCCAATCGACTGTGCACTCTGACTAACAGTCGGGGGAGTCTGGAAGCCGTACTGTTTCCTATAGAGCGGGGGTGGTTGCGGACCTTACGGCGACTGCTCTTTTAACGACCATCGGCTATCCGATCCTGGGTGAACAGCCGGGCGAAGGACGCTGTGGTCCGTGATAGATTCGGTATACACTGTTTCACCGCTTCGTAAGGGAGAGTACCGCGCTAGCGACCTCGAACTCGTAACCAATCGAGAGACTGGAGTAATCTGGTCACAATTGGGAGTAAGGGCGTGAGTGTAAGCCCGCCGGGTAACACTCCTGGCTATCTCGCGGTTAAGGCGTTGGCCTCTTACGGGTTTGTGGCGGAGCTAGACGGTGGACTGTTTTGTCCAAGTCTTCTGCTCTCACTCCAGGGAGATAGAACGACTAATCGTTAAAACTTCCTGAGGTGACGAGCTCGCCCGCTGTAGTCGACAACCCTAGCTGTGCCCGCAGATACGTACGGCCATAAACGAAATTAATGGTAAATGAATGGGAGATGAATGAGTGAGCCGACACACGTGCCCAATGTCGTCGTTGTGACGGGCGCCCTTTCGCCGCGCCGCGCCGCGCCTTTAAACTTACCGACTATCGGTGGATCGGAAAAACAGCCACACACCAGCGCAAGCGCGACGGTTCGCACGACCTTTAGGCTTGGCGCGGCGTAGTTTGGCCTGCGAGATAGCACGCCGTGGGAACGCGGCTTTAGTGGTCGAGTTATCCGGTAAATAACATTGTATTTGAGATCCCTGCTGCCTAATCGACTGTTAGCTTATGCGTAACTTTTACACCTGCACTTGGTATAATATAGAGGTAAATAATAAAATCTAAGTTGATAGTTAACGCTCATTTGTAGGTTTTGTTATTTAATTATATATTTAATACCATCTTTATAAAAAACAAAAACTTTCTAAAAAATAGTTCCTGTCTTAGTCATTGTAAGTATACTTAAGTATCTTATTGATCTCAAAGAAATATGTGGTATTCAAGATTTGTGATTTAATACATAAAAGGCAAATAAAGAGTCATTTTTGAAGAGATATTCCGTATTTAATATAAATACAATATCTTAAAAATAACATAATAAAATTTGTCAAAAAACACATTTAAAAAATAATAGTAAAAAAGTCGAATGGTTAACTTATTATAAAATGGTTATCTCCCGCGAAGGTGACGTGAGTTGCCCTTCACGATCGTGGGATTTGACCCCGCTAGATTTTTTATAGGGTTTTCTGAAGTCGCAGGTCTATGCCATAAGCCACAGTCGACCGATGCCTTAAAGTCAATATAACCCAGGCCGCTCAAATTCAGCCGGATCTATGCGGCAGTCATTGAAAATTGGACCACTCGGATCCGTGCCACCGTGCGAAGCCGCGGTGGACATTTGAACGATGTTATATTGGGCCTTTCAAATAAAAGAGGAATTTTGTGAATACCTCACACAGTTTGTTTTATTGCACAGACTGTCAACATCCCTTATACAATGAACGTCTCGTTGGAGGCGCTGAAACGTACATCTTTTCTTATGTTGTTTTTCAAGGGGTGGCTTCTGTTTTGGTGACATTGCACATATGATGCGTTCGCTACCGCCGTATAAAACCGTCTTCCTCGCTCTGCTATTGTCTCCGCCAGTCCTCGTATTTTCCTCGGTTGGTTTCTTGCAAGATCGGCACTGGTCTACGACAATACCTCAGGCGGCTGACTACCCTGTATCTCCAACCGTTCGTAGCACGTACTGCCAAGTTCCAGGCGACTAGTCGATACTTAGGCCTCAAACTTTTCAATAAATTGCCCGAAAGATTAAAAGTAATTAAAAACATCGATATTTTCAAGAGATCTATCTGAGTCTATCTGCTTAAAATCAACATGTATGCTCATAACGACTTTTTAAAATATTTTGAAAATACATAGCATCGTATCTACCCATTTAATCTAATACATATTATTTACTGTTAATTGTTTTGTTGTAAACTGTTATCATATAGTTTATGTTTTTGTAAATTGGTAAGTTTAAAGCTATATATTGTATATCATCTCTTGTCTAAATTAAGTAACTAGTTTAAGATTAATTACTGTCATTCCTACACAATTGTATGGTTGTATTGAAAATAAATACTTTTTATCTTTTATCTTTTATCTTACAGCCGTGAATCGTTAAGTGTGGCTTTATAAGGTGATGAAGTGTCTTTAGCGGTACTTCCCTGGTAAGCTTCTTTAGCCTATGTAGGTTAGTTTAAACGCGATAGGTACTGTAGTCTGTAACAGGGGGTTCCACGTGAGTCCACCTTAGAAACGGTGTTTGCAACCACGCTGAATCGTCAGGTGCCACTAAGTTCACACGGTAAAGTCCATTTTAATTATGATATAAGATCAGTACCTATCCAAGCAACGCAGTTAGGTTGTCCAATAATGTCCAATCGCGAACACATGTTCGCCTCACTCCCTTAATCGTAGATTTAAAAAATATAAAAATACCTTCAAATATAATTGAATATAAAAGGTATATTAGATTGCTCCATGCCATGGTACGTTTCGGCAATCCTTCTGCACCGGCGACATGCAGGTAACGCGGATAGCATTATCCAGCGAAACTAATAGCAATTTATTATGCCATCTATAATAGCATTGTTAAGAATGTGAGGCGACCAATTCTGGTTGCCTATTGCAAAATGTATACAAAATGTATATAAATTTATATAAATGTAAATGTGCGCCGCTCTACAGTAATCCGCTCTATAGTAATGGTATAGCTATATAGTAAACCCCGCTCTATGTAAATGTAAATGTGTGTGTACATATAAATTTATATACATTTTGCCGTAGGCAACCCGAGCTAATCGCCATTCATTTGAAGGGTTAATAAATGTATTTTTTATATAGTAGGTACTAATTAATTATAAAAACTCAATTATTTAACCAATGATCACAATAAAACATATAAATATCATACAAACATACATGTCATCTATAGCATTTTTTAAATATAGACTGATTATAATTGGTGTATAAAGTTTCAGATTATAGCGGATAATATCTGATTCCAAACATCATATTGGGGTTCGAAGCGGTGGTTCCACCAATCTTTATATAAATATATTGTAATTGGGCAAAGTACCAATACAAATATTCATACAATATCTTCGTGTGGCAATCGGATATACTACCTACATCAAATATGCTTAGATGGCTTACCTTAAAATCCGGAAATAAGATGGTCAGGACACGGGAGCCACTTTCTTGATGTCCACACGAGATTGGTGGGTTTATAGATGCGGTGTTAGGATGAGCAATCCATTATTAATCACTCAAACGCGTTAGAATTGAAATAAAATGCGGTGCGATGTAACATTGACAGGAAGCCAGTATGCAGAACAGAATTTTCGTATTTTGAAAGTAGGATGGGGGTAGGAAATAAATAACCGGTATTTGGAATGATCTTAAGGCGCCTTCTCACAAATCTAATGCAGGCGTATAATCAATTACCACACAGAGCAACTGGCGCAAACAATAATATAAAAATAATACGTAGAGATATAATGTCATATATTATTCTATCTGAACTTTACAGTGCGTAATTGTTACGTATTGAAACCTATATACCAAATTTAAAAAAAGTATTTATGTAAATAGTATTAAAATGTAATAATAATATCTATGGTTTCAAATCGTTTGTTATTATAATATTAAGTATTAGAATACAATTTAAGCATGTATAGAGCGCCATCTATAGTGCGCCGCCATACTTCCTTACTACGAAGGCCGCCATAGACCAAAAATGCTACGGAACAACTGCAATCGACACCAATTTCGTCAACGGAAATTTCCTCGTAGTCGACTCCAAAGAGAATTACTACTTCGTCGGACATAAGAGAAGGTTAATCAATTTTTGGAACTATGAGCGCCATCTACATAGTCGCCTTGTTTCATAGTAAAATCCTAGCTGCGAAATCATAGTACGGCATTAAGAAATCTAATAAGTTACATATTAAATGATAATCATATGTAAAACATTGACAGTTAAATGCGTAATATTTATAATTAATTTAGGATTTCCTAAGAATTTGATTGATTTACTTACCAACTCCGATACAAGGTTGTAAACAATGAAAATCAAACATAATTATTATGGAGCATCACGCTGTTTACTTTCAGTAATAATAGAAGCAGGTATAACGTGTAGCACAAACATAATTATCAAAATAATAATACATGTCGAGGATAGATTATTCTATTACCGCTCTAAAATAGATTACTTTCGGTAAAAAAATATTCATATTTTTTACATAGTATTCACCGAAAATTATGTTGTTTTTGTTCACTATTAACCCTATATATGCCCGTAACTATTTTTTTGAGGGAATTTCGTGGTTGTTAATATATTAGTCTATGTATACAGGGTGGAGCAGAGTCAACTGACACATTTCAAATGTGAATTGTGCGCCGCCGCGATAGCTTGGTGTGGTCAGCGTAAAGGAAAATGGTAGAGCCGGAGACGCCATTTCATTAATAGCGCCGCTGCGGTATGTCAGTTGCAATGGAGCGTTGGAAACTGCAAGAACAAATTAACTGTTTTCGCAGTTACTAAAACCCAAATTCTGTTTCGGAAGTGCAACGTGTCTATCGAAGACAGTTTAATATTGGTCGACATGGTCAAGTAACGTCTTGCAATGCGATATTGGCTTGGGTGAAGAAATTTGAAGTAACTGGTTGCGTCTTAGACAGGAATTATGGAGTTCCACAAATATTGCGGATACCAGAGAATCTACAGGCAGTAATCTCGCATTTTAGCTAACGTAGGCCATCTCACTGATTTAGTTTATAAAAAAAGAACCTTGTAAACGGTGGTAAATAAATGGCATACTTAGACGTATTTATAGACACATTTATTTATTATTCCCCGCTTCAGTACATAACATAATATGAATAGTTTGAATATGTCAGTTGGCTCTGCGCCACCCTGTGTAAGAATATATGATATCATAATTTGATTTTCACAAATTCATAGCACACAACCAGTGATTTCTAAAGAGATTTCTAAAGAGACTTCCAAAGAGATTTCATAATACCATAATAATTCCATAATATTAGCTAATAACATAATAACATAAATGGTGGGTCCGTAATAACATAAATATAGGTCTTAAATAATTTATTAAATGGTTTTACCTTTCGGCGGGTTACACTCTATCTGCTCTGGAACTCCCCACTGTAACAAGAGGAAACGAGCATTTATATCCAGAAAAAAAACAATAAAATTAACTCATCATCACGAAAACCGTCATAAAAAACGGCATATATCTACCGCGATAATCTAAGTTATAGCGCCAAGCAATAAACTTTTATTATAAATCTAGATGACCCGGTGAACTTCGTACCACCTAAAATTTATTTGATTGTAACTCTTTATAAGCGTTTATTAATCCTAACGAACCATCCAAATCTAATTCATTGAAATCTATAATATGGCCGAATCATGTATAGTTTGAGTTTCGTTTGATGATTAAATGAAAGTCGTTTGTGATTGAAATAAATTCAATGTATTTAATTTACATGATAATATATAAATGCAGTTCACGTTCAACACAAAACATTCGGGTAAAATATGTTTTTCGTTTTGTTTTCGGCGCGTAAATAAACAAAAATGATGGCTTTCCGACCGATGGCTTGGCGAAGACGGGACATGCAGTTGTCCATGCGCGAAATACGGAAATTCCAAGTTAATTCCGCAAACTTCCAACACGCGTGATTTGTCATCGTGAAGGCCAGACGCATGGGGAATCTAAATTCCGCTTTCCGGAATTACCAAGTGTACAACTGTAGATTGCCTTTCGTATATCGCAAAGGAAAAGATGCGCCAAATCGCCTCGTTGCTGCTGACATAGCGACACGTCTGATACTGAGATACACCTCGTTTGAATTCCTCACAACGAAAACAGCCATATCGCTTTATTTTACGTATTTGCAGCACATGTAATTTATCGAGTTGATGAAGTTGCAGTATTCCACATTGATTTGCGTTTTAAAAGCCTTGGACAATAAGGTACAATCTAACAATTGACCACATTTACATATTGCCCTTTGACCTTCACAACTGCAGATCGCCCATTGTCCGCAACTGATCGGCGACGATACAATGGGTATCCGTCATTGCCTGTGATGGTGTTAGCAATCATGTCTCTTGGGTAACGCCTGGAACAGTTACTATCGAGCATACAGGGCGAGATGTTGTTATAAACTTCGCGAAGTCCATAGATCATATTCTTAGGCACCACTGCAAGCAATTTCGGATTAACAGCTTCATCTTGTATTTCGGCCGAGATGATGAAATCATCTCACATCAGTGCGGTTTGCACTTGAAGTAGCTTGCCGTACATTTGACTGACTTCGTCGACCCATGTTATCTCTTCTTCTCGACATTGTAATGGACACTGTAAAACGACACGGAATTGTTTTCGAGCTCACTCAAATTGATCGAAATTTCCATGAGGTCTTTACAGTATTGAAATCCCCAAACTAAGTCCAAATTCGTGGTTATGTCATTAAAAAAAACGGTAGTGTCACCCCAAGACTTTCCTGTCAATTAGCCAGGAACGTAATTCATCTGAATATTCATATCATTAATCCTACAATAACACCCCCCCCCCCCAACCTAGCGACACCCTTTAAAACTCAAAATTCGAAATCAAAATCGACTTTGACTTCGACTTCGACATTTCGACTTTATCGACTTTTCTACTTTTTCGACTTTTTTTGCTTGTTCGACTTTTTTTACTTTTCAAATTTTTCGACTTTTCCGAATCTTTCGACTTTGTCGTCTTTTTTAACTTTTGCGACTTTTCCGTCATTTTCGACTTTTTTTTCTTTTCAGTCATTTTTGAATTTTTTGACTTTTTCGACTTTTATGACTTTTTTGACTTTATTGACTTTTTCGACTTTTTGGACTTTTTCGACTTTTGCGACTTTTCCGAAATTTGGGCCTACAGCCTTGTGGTCGATCACGTTGTAAAACATGTCCTTTATTAGATCGAAGCATTTATTTTACTAGTCCTAACACTCCCAACAGTTACAGAGTTCCTTTTAATAGTAGTTGCATTTCAAAAAATATTGTATATCAATTGCTTTGCCAGACCTGCAATGCATTTTATATTGGGGAAACAACTACACCTCTTAGCATTAGGTTAAATAATCACAGGGCCAGCGTAGGCAATGAAAGTCAACTTCCAATAGCATTGCATGCTAAGGCACACAATTTAACTTTTGATAATTGTTTTAAAGTAAAAATTATTAAGTGCCTTGGCGATAACGCTAAAGAAAGAGACGTTAAATCTTGGGAGTTGGCTTTTATAAATATTTTAGGCGCTTGCAAGGGTCCCGGTCTGAATAGGCAAAATTAATACAGTAATTATATTTGTTCAGACATATTCATTAAAAGCTTATTAATATTTTTCATTTAAAAATCATTATTAATAATGTTTTTCAAGGTCGGTTATAGTGTATTTATAACGATATTGCAAAATATTATTAACCCATTACTCTATGTTCAGTTTTTTTAAAATTTAAATTTTGAAAAAATTGTTCTATCAGAAATGTCATAGAGATGAATACGACTAGTGTCGAAATATTCTCAGTCATATAATTTCTTCTAAAATAAGTTACTAACATCCATTTCTGTTACAGAAACCATCCTCCTATACTTATTACATCCAAGGGCATACAGTAATTCGGCTGCTAAGAACATCAAGTAACTAAGAACATCATAAGTTATCAATTGCGGAAACAGGTGCTGCTGCCCTAAGTATTTAAAGAGGACACTAACTATCGTTTAAATGTTTCTGGTCCACCAGGACCCCAGATAATATATATATATATATATATATATATATATATATATATATATATATATATATATATATATATATATATATATATATATATATATATATATATATATATATATATATATATATATATATATATATATATATATATATATATATATATATATATATATATATATATATATATATATATATATATATATATATATATATATATATATATATATATATATATATATATATATATATATATATATATTTGATAAGGTTTTGTAAATAATCCGTTCATAGGATGATGATTCGCAGTAAAATAAAATTAGTAAACGCTACTTAAATAGCAGCGAAGGAAATATATACTATATATACTATATATACTATATATATATATATACTATATATATATATATATATATATATATATATATATATATATATATATATATATATATATATATATATATATATATATATATATATATATATATATATATATATATATATTATATATATATATATATATATATATATATATATATATATATAATTATATATATATATATATATATATATATATATATATATATATATATATATATATATATATATATATATATATATATATATATATATATATATTTATTTAATTGTAAGGTTAGTGAAGGTTGTACCTTTGCCGGACGTATTTATATATATATATATATATATATATATATATATATATATATATATATATATATATATATATATATATATATATATATATATATATATATATATATATATATATATATATATATATATATATATATATATATATATATATATATATATATATATATATATATATATATATATATATATATATATATATATATATATATATATATATATATATATATATATATATATATATATATATATATATATATATATATATATAAATATATATATATATATATATATATATATATATATATATATATATATATATATATATATATATATATATATATATATATATATATATATATATATATATATATATATATATATATATATATATATATATATATATATATATATATATATATATATAAAATCAAGTATTAAATATAGCGAATATGTACCTACTACGACAGTGTATATCATAGGCGGTCATGCTCGCGATGAAAGGCTTTACTGATTAAATACTCTACTGAATAATTTGTGAAAGACATACTAGTAGCTCGTTTACTAGTGCACTTAAAACTTTTTCACAGGCTTCACCGAGGGAATCAATATTGCTTCTATAAGACAAACAATGAGAAAAATTGAGTTAAGGCAGTTTAAGCTTTCCCGTGGCACAGATCCGTAATAAGATGTGTAGTAAACCAGACGTGTCACTGATGATCATCATCCAGTTACAAGAATCTGAATGCGTTTGGCGAGTTGCTCAAGATTACAATAATATCCCAGATGTCTGAGATAAGCTGATTATTTATCATTCGATGACATTTTGGTTTTATTTAAATTTTTTTCAAGAAATTACAGTGAACGTAGAGATTTCGCAATAGCCGTCATAAAAAAAACATACACCGAATCGATATTCACTTATTAGGTATACCCTCTTACGATATTTATTTTTTGACGTGACAACGTCTTATAATTCGATGGAGCTGGCTGCACGCACGAAAAAACATGACTCATGCGGCGTTACCTCGCTCTGAGGCGTTCCATTTATTATATTTATTATTCAATATAAATGCTGCCATCTACCGGTTGCGAAAGAATTATTTACTAACCTCAGTCTAAAATAGTACGAATGAAAATCACTAGATTGATTTAAATTCTTGACATAATTTTATATGTATTCTTGATACACGGAATGTTATTACTGAACGGAAATTTTCTTGTGGGTACAACGAAATGCAACAAAGTAAGCAACTTTTAAAAAAAAAAAGTATGAAAAGCTATCATTACGATGCGCTATCTAGCGGTTGGTAAAATGTCGCTGATATTGTTTATTTACGACGTATTACCTACCGCTAGATGGCGCAGCGTGCTCAAACGCTTCTGAAATCGTTATTTAACAGTTTGAGATTTCAAACTTTCAAATTAAAAAAAACAATAATCAATAAACAATTATACAATTATACTGCTATACAATAATACATTTACATGTTGTAGTCAAATCGGTGAGTATAAAAGAATATATTTTTGGGTGTTTGTAATAAACAATATCAGAATCTTAAATGAAACTGCTTCAAATGCAACCATTCCATCAGTATTTTCTTATGACGTTGTCACGTTCAACTATCGTCAGTAAACTGACTTTACAGACAACCGATTTTTTTTTAATATGGTGAGGTGGGAAAGGGAGGAAAGAGGACGAAATATAGAAAACAATATTTAATAATAATAGCACAGGAGTAGATAATCAAAGAGTGAAATTTGCTTCGACAAGAATAAATATTTTTTATATTGAACATACAGAAAAATATTTATAAAATATACAAAATATTATGGCCCGACCGATTTTGCAATCTTAATAATTTTTTTTTAATCGCACTGAATTGCTGAATAAATATTATGTTGCATATTTGATCTTGCATGATCTATACATATAAAACAAAGTCGGGTTTGTTCGAACACTTATAAATCGAGAACGGCTGGACCGATTTTCATTTTTTGATTTGTTGTATTTGTCTCCGTCCCGAATAGCAGAATAACTATTAAAAACGAAAATTGACGAAAAATTCAAATAAAGGAAAAACATTTTCCCATACAAAATGTAAATCCGTGTTTTTCTCATGGTCAGTTGTACGTGGCATGTTCACGTGCTTCTATCACAAGGTGCTTTAATGAAGAGAATTAAACCGAGTGCATCCCATACTGCACAATATGTATATAGTTTATTTCAATCATGTCTTGCTGACACACGATTGATATACTTACCTAATTTTTGTACTTTTGTATTTCTTTTTGTGTTATTATCTTAATAAAGTGATAAACTTAATATTTATTTTGTATTCGTTGTATTACATTCATAAAATCATAAATTAAGTTCCGCTAATCTGTAACACGACATTCATTGTTCATTCTGTTAGGCGGTACGAAGTTCGCCGGGTCAGCTATTCGATTAATAAATCTAAGATTTGAATTTTTCGTTTTCTGAGGCGATATGCTTGCCTTGCAGGTAACTTTCCGTGTTTTTATGATTTCTGGGCCTAATTAATTTCGTTATGCGATCCCTTACTAAGTATTATTTTTTCTTTTTTATCGTAGTCGAAATTTCTTGAAAAATTTTCGTCCCTGGCGTTTCAAAATGCGAATTGTTCGAACTTGTACCGGCTTCGCATGGTATTTCATTATTACCGCGACAACTTCTATGAATATTTTCTTCTTATAAGGTATGTCATGTCGTAGTACGTCCTCTGTTCAAGCAGGAAAGTTACGCCACGGAATTTATCCCTATCGGTATATTTCTCAAATTTCTGATTTTCGTCTTGGTCAACTTGATATCTATTGCTTCACTGTTGTTGGTACAAGTACCAATGAGTACCTTTACATTTTGATTCACTGGCAACATCGTAGGTACCAATTTGCTATCAGACATGATTGTTTTTGTATAAAGTGATTGTTTTTATTATGTGATTGTTTTTGTATAAAGTACCTAAGTTGCCTATTAATACTTTTTGTTCGTTGTTTTTTTTATATGTTAATGCTGAAATCCTTTTTACATGGAAATAGTTACGTAATTTTAATTTTCAATTTATCCACAGTTAGGAGCCACCTTTAGTCAATGCCACGATCGCTTTACGCCCAAAATAATTACATTTATCGAGTATCTCATTTCTGCAATACCAAGCTAAGCGAAATTGACCTGTTTAATACAACTGCGACTGCGCTCAAGACTCTTATTCCGGGTCTTCTGAAAGGCAATATTCAAGGACGAGCGAAATAATTATATTATAATTTTTCTTTTCTTCTTTCTTTTCTTTCTACAACAATCAAAAGAAACCATAAAATTTCCCTAATAATAAAATAATAAAATAAAATATTATTAAAACAAAATTTATAACTTTAATTCCCCTCCACTTCCTCCTATCCCATTCCTAAGCGACTGAATATTTTTACGATCTTTAAGTGGAAACTTTTAACTGGCATTGTAGTCTATAAATAAAATTCAGATATTTCTCCTGTAATAGCTGTAAGTTTCCTTAAAAATAATAAAATAAAATAAAAATAAAATAAGAAATAAAATCATTGTAACTTATGTAGTATCTACCTTTTTTGTGATCATATCAATTGTCCTTTTCCTATTGGACATAGGTAGATACATTCTACTAGAAATTCTATTTTAATGATGTTTAATGTTAATATTGTAAAAATTAAATTTACTTTCTGTTTGATTTATTTTATGTCAATATATCCTCAGCACTTGATATATTCTATAATACGATAATAAGATTTAAGAGGTTATTACGGCATGCATTTAATTGTATATTTTGAATGAATAAATTGATTCTGATATAGATACTCATAATGATTGTCGCGCGTGTCGTATCTGTTGCAACTACATGCAACTCTCGGATTGATCTGTGTCCGGGTTGAGGAGTTCGCCCGGTAATGGATTCTCGCGGTGGTTCGATGTGGGAAGTAGCCGGTGGGAGAGTGTGCAGGCCGGTAACAATTAATTTAGGACGCTCCGGTTTCCATTCGAACCCAGACCGAGCAGCGCGGAGTGGATTTTTTCGCTTCCATTCGGGGAAAAACTAGAATGAGATTGAGTTTAATGATGGGGTGCGGTGTTCGTCTGGACGTTTTGCTTTCAGTTTTAGAAAACAAGTTGGATTCAGTCTCTGAAAGTCGCAATTTTCTCGTGTGCCTGTAAAGAGGTACTTTAGGTGAGTTTTTATTAGCGGCATCCTTGAAGTGGGTAAATCAGTACGAGCAAATAAGCAACTTTTGATAAATATTTATGAAAAAAAAACAAAAGAAACTTTCTATTTTTTCGTTTTATTTTTAAATGTTTTTTTTTCAAGTATAATTGCTGAGCGCACTGGACCATCTATCGGTAAATAAAATATCGCGAATAAACAATATTCGCGATATTTTACCTACCGCTATATGACGCAGCGCGCTCAACACTTGTCAAATTTTTATTTAACAATCAAATTGTAGAAATTTACAAAAAAAAAAAAGTTGTTTTTTGGTCGTACCTATTCACCCACTTCAAGGATGCCGGAAATTAAAAAGTCAATGATGTCTAATAGAAAGAATAACTTTAATGTACTAAAAATAACATTATGTCATAAAGAATATTACAATAGTTTTTAAAAAAATGTGCACAGATGGCATACTTATCTCTGTAGCAATATTTTACAGTCAAACATTTCATAACTTAATTTTTAATTGTCATTGTACGGCACACATATAAATAGTAAAGCTAAGATTGAAATAAATCAATATATCAATAAGTTATGGTAGGGTTACAATATACCATTTTTTTACTATTTTTAACAAGGGAAGGATAAAGGAGAGGATAAGTTGGGGTATTTGGTTAGTGGCTGTGTGAAATCAAATGTTTCTTTGACAACTTTTAAGCTATTGCATAGCTTTTATCGCGGGCCTAGGCCAGCGCGGCGACCGAATGAAG
Organism: Micropterix aruncella; assembly: GCA_944548615.1. Lineage (NCBI taxonomy): Eukaryota > Metazoa > Arthropoda > Insecta > Lepidoptera > Micropterigidae > Micropterix > Micropterix aruncella. The sequence continues at coordinate 37,728,554 of OX155955.1, read as the reverse complement.
AAATTTCTTAACGAAAATTAATGATTTTAAACTGATAATTACGTCTAAACGGGTACTGCTTTCGATTCGAAAAAAATATATGTTAAACAAGAACATTTTCCTAATGTTCTTAGCTTTGAATATTTTAGATTTTGTTTATATTACATAGTGTAATTAATTTGTGAAATTAGTTCTAACCGAACACAAAAACGATTACTACGCAAATACTATCTGGCGTATTATTATGAAACCTGCACCATTTTAAAGATAATTTAATTATCTATCTTTTTATCTACGATTTTTTTCGAATAATCCGTTTTTTTTGCTTTATCGAATAAAAAATTCGTGCGCGGCGCTCTATCGGAAGACGTCGCAGCCGCAAATGATTCGGAATAATTTCAACGTTTTCCGATAGAGCGCAGTTATTTGATATCAGAAAAAATAAAATAAATAAATAAATATAATTGCTTAAGTTGTTAAAAATGTTATGCAATAGCTTTACCGCGGCAGTCCCCGAGTGCCACAGGTATTATTTTTTTTTCTCTCTGGAGGTATTGTACAAGACTACTTTTCTTTGTGTATCATAGTTGTACTCGAACTACTTACTGCAACCTGCAGTAGACTAAGTAGACATACGCTCTGTTATTATTATACATACTTAGTTGGGTGTAATGGCGGAAATTAATAGATGATGGATTCGAGGGATGGGTCTTGTAACATACAATTAATGTTAGCGTAGCGTGTTTAGGCTACTCCGATTTCCGTGCGAATGCGCCCCACTCAGTGGAGCGGGAGAGCACCAAGGTGTATATCTAGCTAGGCCAATCATCATTTATCTAAGGGGCGAACGCGTTAAACCTAACGAGTGTCGCTTACGCGAATTTCGCTCGCATTACTGCAAGATGCCGCATCGACGCCGGCGTTTATTTACACTAGCGCTCCGGGGATAAATATTCCGCAGGCGAATGTCAAACTATTCGTGAGCGTCTATTGACGCGCTACTCTGAATAATTTATCAGACGGGGCGGCGCATGGCGCTTTGTTTAATTCGAGAATGATATAGTGATCTGATACACTCGTATTCCGAGCAGCAAAAAATACAGAACTACAGTTACAGGGATTGTATTACTGGACAGAACGACCCGGAGTGCGATTTTACACCTATAACAAAAAAACGCATATTCGGAATTTTTGCACGTACGATGTCTCACATAAAGTTCAGCTGTCTAAATAATATATTAGTAATAATTATCATATATTTATGATATACCTAATAATGAATAATAACAATATTCTCTATATAATAGCATTTTTTATTTTCAAATACTTTATTCATTTATTTGTTTGTACATTTAGCCCCATTGTTATCAATGTTATAAGTAACTCGGAAAAATTGAACACCGAAATGCAGCTAATGCTCAGTGCCCACCTAACTAGGACTTAAATGTCCCGTATCTAGGCGGGTCAGAGTAAATAATTGAAATAAGTAAAACAAGTTACGTAACAATTAGCCTAATTAATGTAAAAATCTTTTTATTTTTATATTCAATGAATGTACTTAGTTAAGATTGAATAATATATCAGAATAAATAAATAACACTATAATACAAATCAAAATACTAAATTTGTAAGAATAATACAATGTGGGTAATACAATATAGCAAATACACATATACTTAAATACGATTTTAATAAATAATAAATGCTATATGGTATAAACATAATTATAATTCAATAAAATATATAAATACAATTTTAAATTATACTATCATATTACTTGAGTAGCTATAATACATATAATAATTTAAAAAATACAAAAAAAAAAACAATGAAAATAATAATAATGATAATAAATACTATATTGCTCTTAAAATGATTGATGAAAACTTGCAATGAGGTATGTATGTACAAAACACTAGATGTATAAGTAGCATTACGATGTATAATTTTAAAAAAATGAGTTTCAGGCTAATGAAAATCACATGATTTCCCAGAAGTATTACATATTTGTAAATATATTATTGTTTACTTATTTTTTATTTCTTCAAATATTCTACAAGCTTTCTTTTATTTGCTTACCAAACTCTGGGTTCTCATTACAACCTTCAGTAGACTATCGACCTACGCAGGTTGTTATTATTTATACATACTTGGGTGTACTGGCCGAAATTCATAGATAATGGATTCGAGGGGTGGGTCCTGTAACATTCAATTAATGTTGGCGAAATGTGTAAATGTTGAGCCCCACTCAGTGGAGCGGGAGAGCGCCAAGGTGTACATATATCTAGGCCAATCATCATTTATCTAAGGGATGAACCGTTTAAACGTAACCAGTGTCGCTTACGCGAATTTCGCTCGCATTATTGCAAGATGCCGCAGCGACGCCGGCGTTTATTTACAGTAGTGCTCCGGGGATAAATATTTCACGGGCGAAAGCGAAACTATCCGTGAGCATCTATTGACGCGCTAATCTGAATAATTTATCAGACAGGGCTGCGCACGGCGCTTTGTTTAATTCGAGGATGACATAGCGATCCGATACACTCGTGTTACGATCAGCGAAAAATGAAGATTAATATGACTGCTTCATCAAGAAGCACTATCAAGAAATTATTACGTCCATAACACTAAGTCCTTATCCAGAAAGAGCGAATCCGCCTGAAATCGTATGCCGTCTCCACATATTGGCGAATGTTCGTGTTACAGATCCGGTAATGTATAAGATACTGATTTTCAAAGAAAAAAAAATTTTAGCGTTTGTAGGTAGGTACCTCTTTCATCACCAACCACGCGGCTGGTAACTTCGCATTGTAGCCATCCGTTAGAATTACTTTTCGTAAAATGGCGACGCATCAATCCAGTCGAAAAAGCGCGCAGCTATCAAAATTAAAAAAGCGCGTACTGTGCAGGAGCGTCTCGCAGGCTGGCAATCGCAGTTTACGTTTTTGTGATATGGTAAGGTTGACATATCTGCCGCAAGAGTTCTCCATATATTTTATTTAAAATGTGTTTACACCCACTTGGACATAAACATTCAGGAACATGTAGGGTTGGTTGTAAGAGATTGTCATATGTCAATAAACCCGCCAATTGTGAAATTTCACAATAAAGAGTAGAAAAGAAAACGAAAACAAACATTCGCTAATGTGTGGAGCCGCCAGTACGCGTGTAATACGCGCGTTAAGGGGCAAACATTTTATCGGTCGCGTCCGTAAGCCGCGGCTTATGGACGCGACTGAACAGTATGCACAGTCGTTTGGGACGCGGCTTGCCAGATCCTTATCGGACGTCCGAAGCCTCAAGGTCACGTCCGCGACTGACGTCCGATAATGTGCACGGCTCAATAGAAATTCATTACACAGATAACCTTTCAGTCGCCCCCATAAGCCGCGGCTGACGGACGCGTCCGATAATATGTTTGCCCCCTTTAGTTGCGTACAGAAGGAGCGTAGTCGCAAGCATTAGGGATAGGAATGATGTTCAGTATTGGACATAGAGTTCAGTACTGGACTAGAGGTAGAATTGTGGTTGGGTTATCATTACTGGCAGTCAATAATTAGAATGTACTTTGTAATTATTTACGATAAAATGACACATAGGTATATTTGTAACTTTGAATTTAACGTTGAGACAGCACGAGAAGATGTATGTAAGACAAAATATTAAAACTAATTGTTCCCAGGCTCTTCGCATTAATATTATGTTGGCATAATCTGCTAAATCTGCATGCATTCCCTCTTCTTCACTTAGTCAATAATAACACCCATCCGGCGGCCTCCACGCATGAAGTGCGAGCCCGGGTAGGACTCTGGCCTTAGGGCTAGTTCCCCTAGGAGACAACCTTCTGGCGCTCCTGGACGGTGTGCGCACCGTGCGGCGTAAGCCTATCGACTGTGCACTCAGACTAACAGTCGGGGGAGTCTGGAAGCAGTACTGTTAGTCACCCGATCCTGGGTGAACAGCCGGGCAAAGGATGCCGTGGTCCGAGATAGGTCCGAGATAGCATGTGGCGGAGCTTGACGGTGGATTGTTTTGTACAAGTTTTCTGCGTTCACTTCACGGGAGAGAGAACGACTAATCGTTAAAACTTTCTGAGGTGACGGGTTCGCCCGTTCTAGTTGACAACTCTATATATATTCCATCTATCGCCTGTGTGTATATTCTTCTTCTTCGTCGTTCCCTCATTACTGAGGATCGTGGCCACTAGACAACAGTTTACCTACAAGGCTCCTCCACTTCGACCTCTCTTCTGCATGGCGGGTCGCAGATTGTATTGACCCTTTTGTGTCTTCTTTGATGAGGTCGTTCAATCTGGCCGGTGATTTGCCTCTGCTTCTTCTTCCCTCCACTTGACCCCCGGAAAGCATTTTCTCCAGATTCTCTGGGTTTCTCCTGGCAACATGACCGAAGAACTGCAAGAACTGCAGGGAACTGTGTGTATATACGATTGCGGTAAACATGTTTGCTTATTCCTATAGAATTCACATATACATTCATGAATATTTGCAATCATGATATACTCTATTTTGTCGGTATAAAGTTTTTCAAACTATCAATCTTTGTATGTTATTATTATTTATGCATACTTGTGTGTAATGGTGGTAATTCACAGTTTATGGATTAGAGGGATGGGTCACGTAACATACAATTAAGGTAGGCGTAGCGCGTTAGGTAACTCTGATTATAGTGCGAATGGGCCCTCACTCATTGAAGTGAGAGAGCGCCAATCATCTATGCCAGTCATCATGTATCTAAGAGGCGAACGCGTTAAACGTAACGAGTGTCGCCAACGCGAATTTCGCTCGCATTACTGCAAGATGCCGAAGCGACGACGGCGTTTATTTACACTCGCTCTCCGGTGACAAAGCAGCCGCAGGCGAACGCCGAACTATCTGTGAGTGTCTATTGACGTGCCACTCTGAATAATTTATGGAACGGGGCCGCGGTCCTTTTGTTTAATCCGAGAATGATATCCCGATCTGATTAGCTCGTATTTTACGTAGCGATATATTTGAACTGTCGCCGCGTTAACATATCTGACAATGATCGCGAATCGTCATCGCTTTCAGTTTAGTTTGTACTCTATGAAAATTCTTATAAAACCATGTTCTCATCACAGGTGACATCTGGGAGTGTCAACACAATGGGCAAACCTGTCACCCAGGTCTGTCTATCCCCATGGAATAAAGGACAAGACTTGACGTACAAAGACAGGCCACTATCTAGCTCCACCGATGAGCCCGTGAGAGTCCAACGCCTTACCGTGAGGCACTGACAAGTGAAATCAGCGGTCCGACCTCACGCCCTTTCTACCAGATTCAGATGGGTTTCTCCGTTCTCCAGTCTGGTCACAGATTTGAAGTCGCTTGCGCAGCCTCTACCTAAAGTTAGCTGCAATTCAGCTCGAATTTATCGCGTACGGTAGCGCCCTATGCGCGCCAATTATCAAAGTAGCTGTTATCAGATCAACAACCATTTCCACGGCAAAACTTATCAAATCGTTTCCAGACCCTCCCACCCCCAAACCACCACCCCGCTCCGCCCCAGTTATTCACCAAAGTGTACAGTGGATTGGATAACGTCGCACGATGTGCCATGGCCCAAGGTGTTCTTCCAGATTAGATCTGATGCCACCTGACCACGAGATAGCCGTGAAAGGGATCACAGAGTCCCTTTCAAGTGCGCCTCTATTCGAGGAGGTAACCGTATGGGATTAGAACTGTGAGTTGTGCCAACCATAGATAACAAACAGGTCGTATGACCCAAGCTGCACGAAACAGTTAGCTGCCATTAGTTATGTAAAATACATAAAATGTATAAGTAGCATTACTACGTATAAGTTGGAAACAATAATATTAATCTTTAAGTCTTATGATAAATACTTGATTCACCAGAGATATTACATATTTCTGAAAATATTTATCTTCTTCTATTTTTCATTCTCTCTTAAAGTATTCTACACGCTTTTTTTTCTTGAGGTACCACATACTAGACACTCAGTACAACTTTCAGTAGACTACCGACCTATATACGTCGTTTTTATTTATACACTAGCTGACCCGGCGAACGTCGTACCGCCTAACAGTCAATGAATGTCATGTTACAGATTAGCTGAACTTAATTTATGATTTTATGAAAGTAATAAAATGAATACAAAATAAATATTAGCTTCGTTACTTTATTAAGATAATAACACAAAAAGAAACATAAAAGTACAAAAATTAAGTATATCAATCACGTGTCAGCAAGACTTGTGCAGTGACTTAAACTATTTATATTTTGGTCAGCATGGGATGCACTCGGTTTAAGTCTCTTCATTGAAGCACCTTGTGATATACGACATTTTATTAGGCGCAAGAACAAATAACGCGGACAATTTGTTGACACGTGAACATGCCACGAACAACTGACCATGAGAAAAACACGGATTTACATTTTGTATGGGAAAATGTTTTTTCTTTTATTTTATTTTTCGTCAATTTTCCAATTTTTGTTTTCGCGTCTGCTATTCGGGACGGAGACAAATACAACAAATCAAAAACCACGAAAATCCGTCCAGCCGTTCTCGAGTTATAAGTGTTCGAACAAAACCCTATATATATATATATATATATATATATATATATATATATATATATATATATATATATATATATATATATATATATATATATATATATATATATATATATATATATATATATATATATATATATATATATATATATATATATATATATATATATATATATATATATATATATATATATATATATATATATATATATATATATATATATATATATATATATATATATATATATATATATATATATATATATATATTGTTAGATAGAAAATAAACACTGTTTCAATGCACAGAACGAATTTAATCGTATTAATATCGAGGAGCGAGTTACAACGCCGTCCACTATGTTTTATGTCCAATCCGCTAGTCCCGTCATCGTCGTCCGGGCTATCGTATCGACCGGTAATCAGCAATCGACACGACTATCGTACATCATCCTTGTTCATCCTTCAGTTCGGCCTTCCTGACACTCCTGCGTCCCCGAAGGAGTAGATAAGTCTGTTGATAGACCGAAAAACCATTTCTTCTCCAGTGATTGTCATCTTTGTCATCTTTGTCATCAACGTAATGATCACAAGCGAAATAAGTCCGTTTCGCTGTACTTGACCTGAAAATAATGGCTGAATCCACATGCTCCAAAAGGCGAATGCATCCAGAAGCCACGATGGCCAGTCATGAGCTCCGCACCCATAAGCCCCAAAGAGCGAATGTATTCAACTTGTAAATGTCATGTCCCCGCGGGGCGCATGTACATTGTCTCGCAAGACAATCATCAACTGTCCACAAAGGACGCAATCAATGTCCACACAGGACTCATGTGCATTGCCTCGCAAGACAATCACCAATTGTCCACAAAGGGTGCAGCCATATTAGTCACATTATCTCGCAAGATAATCATCAAATGTCCACAAAGGACGCAATCAATGTCCACACAGGACTCATGTGCATTGCCTCGCAAGACAATCACCAACTGTCCACAAAGGGCGCAGCCATATTATTCACATTATCTCGCAAGATAATCATCAAATGTCCACAAAGGACGCAATCAATGTCCACACAGGACTCATGTGCATTGCCTCGCAAGACAATCACCAACTGTCCACAAAGGGCGCAGCCATATTAGTCACATTATCTCGCAAGATAATCATATCCCGAAGAACGTATCCAATCTCCAGTGTATAAGTATAAGTATCACATTCAGTGTCTCTCACAGCGAACATATTCACTCACACAGAGGAACCAATAAGGGGGGGGGTCCCTTACTCCTCATCCGAAGACATCACAGTATCTTGTAAATACCAAGGTTTCATTTTATCTTGGGCCACAGTATTTTTGTAGCCACGTTTATCGTTATTCATAGAGGTCACCATGTACCTGTCATTAGGTAGCACGGCCTCCACTCTGTATGGTCCTGCATAACGACCAACTAATTTTCCACTCGTAAGACCCTTTCTCAGTATACGTCTTTCCAACATGACGTAATCTCCAATTTTATATATTCTGGCGGCACGTCTCTTCTTATCAAATTGTTTCTTCATATCAGCTGATCTGCGAGAGCAGGTTTTCTCAGCATCGGCTCTAATCAACGCTATGTCCTCTTCAATGGTGGCGCTAAGAGGTTCGTGTGCCAAACGAGGTCTCATGCCACATGTTAGTTCTAAGGGTGTCTTTCCAGTACCCTTACACACAGTCGAGTTAAGGCCCAACTATACTTGGGGTAAATAGGTCTCTCAGGATTTCTGGTCTTCTCCGCAATAAGTCATTAGTGAATCCAATATAGCACGATTGAAACGTTCCACTTGTCCGTTGGAACGAGGTGAAGCTACTGCGTTTAGGACATGCTTGATCCCTCCTTCATTACAAAATGTAGCGAAGTCGCGACTGGTAAAAGCCTTACCCTGATCGCTCACTATCCTGTCTGGATAACCGAATGTTGCGATGAATCGCCGTAATACTATCAACGCATTTTTAGTATTAGTGTTGTTGACCGCCTCAATCCAAAGAAACTTCGTAAAACCATCCACAATAGCGAAGATATATGTCTTGCCGCTGGAACTTCGACAAAATGGTCCCAAATGATCAATATGAAGGGTGCTGAATGGTACATTTCCTTTCGGTATTGGATTTAAATATCCCGGTTGCTTACCAGTAGGTTTCTTCGAAAATTGACAAGCTATGCAACCCTTGACATACTTTTCCACAAATGTTCGCATTTTAGCAAACCAATATTTCGCTTTTATAGCCTCAAGACATTTATCTGTTCCACAATGACCATGGTCATCATGATAGATCTTTAAAATGTGCCATCTTGATCCTTTTGGTAGCACTGAACGAATACCTTCCTCAGTTACTCTGCACAGTCTACCATTTACAATTCGGTAATCCTTGCTAAGACCACTCTTTTTGTTCTTGTTAGCTGCAATCTCTAATTCCAGATTTAGAATTAGCATCTGAATAGCTTCATCTCCTCCCTGCAATGCGTCAATTAGTTCTTTTTCTTCAATGTGTCTTATTTCGATCGGATTTCGACTGAGAGCGTCTGCATGCGACATTGAGGATCCAGGTCGATGCTCCACTTCGAAGTCAAAGTCCTGTAACTCCAACCACCATCTCGCAATTCTTGGTGATAAATCCCGTTTAGCCCACACTAAACGCAAAGAAGCGCAGTCAGTCACAATCTTGAATTGTAGACCAGTCACGTAAATCCTGAACTTCTTTATACTGAAGACAACCGCCAGTGCTTCCAGTTCATAACTGTGGTATCTTTGTTCGACTTCCGTTGTCTGGCGACTCGCAAAAGCCACCGGCTTCCATACTCCATCAACTTGTTTTTGAAGAAGAATTCCTCCCAATCCTACTTTAGAGGCATCAGTGTGAATCTGCGTCTCACGTTCATGATTATAAATTGCCAAGACCGGTGCGGATGTAAGTGCATGTATCAACGTCTGTACTGCACGCTCTTGTGTTTCATTCCATTGCCATGTCTGGTCTTTTCTCGTGAGCTTAGTAAGTGGTTGTGCAATTGTGGCAAAACCATTTATAAATTTTCGAAAGTAGCTCGCTAATCCCAAAAACTGTCTCACCTCATGAACATTTGTCGGAGTTTTGAAGTTCCTGACAGCATTCAATTTATGTTTTGAAGGTCTGAGTTCTCCTTTTGTTATTTCATGTCCGAGGTACTCGATGGTGTCGGTGAGGAATGAGCATTTGCTAAGCTTTATTTTAACGCCTGCATCAGATATTAAGTCGAGAACTCTCCTCAAATTAGTAAAACCCTCTTCAACATTGCTAGCCCAGATTATGACATCATCTATATAAACATTGGCACACTTATGAAGAACAGGTGCTAATATTTCATTCATGGCTCGCTGAAATACAGCCGGAGCATTGCAAAGTCCGAAACTCATCATTCGGTACTGATACTGACCGTCCGGTGTAACAAAGGCAGTGTAGGGCCTTGACTCTTCCGAAACTCGTATTTGATGATAACCATTGGCTAAATCCAAGCTACTGAAAATTGATTTGTCTGCTAAATCATTCAACTGATCCTGTATTAACGGTAATGGATATCTTTCCTTCTCCGTGATTTTATTTAATGCTCTGTAATCAACACATAAACGATGTCCGCCATCTTTCTTCCGTACAAGTAATATCGGGCTCGCATACGGTGACTTAGATTCTTCGATTATACCAGCTCTTAAAAGGTCTGATATAATATTCCTTACAATTTCCTGTTCATGATATGATAGTCGATATGGTTTATAATTGACAACTTTCTCTTGTAATAATTTGATTTTCATCTCCACCTTGCAATGTCCCAATTCGAGTCTGTCTCCAGAAAAACAATGGTCGTACTCTTGAAGTAAATCATTTAAGCGCTGTTTTTCGTCCATGGTGAAGTTCGTACCAATTAAAGGCGTTGACACTGGTTCAGTATCATTTTCCAAGAACTCAGCACGAGTGATGCATTGATTATCGTTGAGAGTGATGGGAGCAGTGGTCAGATTAAGAAGCTTAATCACAGTACTCCCTCCTTGAATGTCTATTTTATTATCCAAAATATCGATTTCATGCATTGGCTTTCGATGTTCAGATGACTTATTCCACAAAGATCCACTCGAGAGTGAATCGGATATAACTTCAATCTTGTTGAGTCCAGGTTTCAGAACTTCGCCAGATTTAGGATACAAACTAATTTTGGTGACGGCTTCACAAACATCCAGTAACTCCATATCACTAGTATATAAAGTCAGTTGAGTCGGTGTCTTTAGCACAATGACATTTGGCGATTCGGTGAACGGTTGTCCAACTATCACATCGAAAGTTTGAGCATCGTCCTCTACCACAAGGAAATCGGTCGATCTGACGACGCCATCCACCGCCAAATCCGCAGTTATAGTACCCAAAGGCACGGTCAATGCACCTCCGTACCCCTTTATAACTGTGTCACTTTGATTGGGTCCAAACTCCAGATTTAACTTTCGACGTATGATGTTTTTGATAGTGTTACACGCACTCCCAAAATCAATATAAGCCTTAAACGGTTGACCGCAGACAAGTACTGTTTTGTGATATTTCTTATCGGAATCGTCAGGGCAAACAATTTGAACTCTTTTTATAGACGTTTCTCCGTCATTGTTTCTTCTTCGACACTCATTGTAGACATGACCAGCAGCCTTACAAAAGGTGCACTTTTTCAGTTTATTTTGTTTCTTGAAGCAATGAGCTTCTATATGTCCCACGCGTTCACAATAGTGACATTTTCGTGTCTCCTTAATTTCTTTTGAAGATCGACAAACTTCAGCTTTATGACCAGCCTTGCCACAAGTAAAACATTTCGTACCCCAACTTAGCTTTAATTTATTAATCTTTACGCTATCGCCTCGTACGGATACTGCTGTAGACATTTTGACATTACCCAAATATCGTAACAAGGTAGCAGAATCATAGCAATTGGCTGAAACGGCGCCAACCTCCAACAATTTATCACCCAAAGTGCCGATTATTGCCTCGGTAACAATATCATCAGATAAGCCACAAGCCATTCCTAATCCCAGCTTTTCGTAAAAGAATTTAACTGGATCTTCGTCCGATGACTTTTGTTTGTTGACAAGCTCTCTGATCTGACTCAACTTATTTTTCGAAAATGGAAAAGCTTTCACAAGACGAGTCTTCCACTCATCCCAGTTGACGTCAAACGAAACTTGTCCCTCGTACCAACTTTTGGCATAACCTTTGAGTTTAGCTTGTACAGTTGCAAATCAGAGTCTTTTCATCCCATCCATACATGTTTGAAATGCTCTCCAAATTTCGTATCCAATGTTCCACGGAAACTGCCGACGTCTGAGGATTGAATTCTGGAACAACATCATTGCGGCCAAGATACCGAACAATCGTAGTTGCTGCACTCGTAGTGGCCATACTCGTGACCGGGTTATTCAACTCTGAATGTGAAGTCCCCGGATTTGGAACTTCAAGAGAAACTTCGGCCACATCAGAGTCAATTGAATCGTTTTGTCTCTTCAACTGTCTAACTAGAGCTTCCAATGCTTCTATTCGATTATCTTGTTGTTTCCGTCGTTTCTCTCGCTTCCGTCGCCTGTTTCTCCTTCTATCATTTTCAGATTCAGATGAGCTAGATGATCGACGTCTCTTATCATGCCTTGCCATCTCGTATACACTATTTTATATTTCAAATTAAAATGTTCTATCCGTTCATTTCATTAAAACAGTCACAATAGTCAATGAAATAAAATGAACTCACCAGATTAGATCATCGGCATAAATCGATAAACAGGTTGAGAAACAGTGGCATGTTATAAAACGAATAAGTGTCTTTTCACAAAGAAAGTCTTTTCTTTCATGTACACAAACGATATTGCAGAACAGCTGTTACATCCCTATGACCTCAATAATATCCGCCATCAATCGGCTCCCATCATCGAAGCACGCTTTGTAAACAAAACGCTCGCCTCGCTCGTGACAAACACGGGAGTTCCCGGCGGGAAATTTCCGACGAAATTCTTTACGTCGCCGCCGCGCGCCGCGCGCTCGGAACAAAGAACTGTCTTGCAACGCACAATATTCACTATAATTTCGGCAGAGTCTTAGTAGCGGCACATGGTATATCCCACTTCTGAACTGTTAGATAGAAAATAAACACTGTTTCAATGCACAGAACGAATTTAATCGTATTAATATCGAGGAGCGAGTTACAACGCCGTCCACTATGTTTTATGTCCAATCCGCTAGTCCCGTCATCGTCGTCCGGGCTATCGTATCGACCGGTAATCAGCAATCGACACGACTATCGTACATCATCCTTGTTCATCCTTCAATATATATATATATATATATATATATATATATATATATATATATATATATATATATATATATATATATATATATATATATATATATATATATATATATATATATATATATATATATATATATATATATATATATATATATATATATATATATATATATATATATATATATATATAGATATCAGGGTCTAACGGCGGAAATCATTGGTGATAGTTTCAAGGGATGGGTCCTGTAATATACAATTAATGTGGGTGTAGCGTGTTAGGTTACTCTGATTTTCGAGGTGTTATATAAAGAGAACGAGAACGCTAAGGTGTTATATATCTAGGCCAATCATCATTTATCTAAGAGGCGAACGCGTTACACCTAACAAGTGTCGCTTACGCGAATTTCGCTCGCATTACTGCAAGATGCCGCAGCGACGGCAACGTTTATTTACACTCGCTTTCCGGTGACAAAGCCCCCGCAGGCGAACGCCGAACTATCCGTGAGCGTCTATTGACGCGCCACTCTGAATAATTTATGGAACGGGGCCGCGACCCTTTTGTTTAATCCGATAATGATATCCCGATCCGATAAGCTTGTATTTTACGTCGAGGAAAATTTGAACTATCATCGCATTAACATATCTGTCATTAATTGCGAATCGTCACCGCTTTTAGTTCAGCACCAACTCTACGGCAATTTGTATAAAACCAAGGGGCAATCCCCATAGAGGATACTATATCGGGCGAACTCGCGACCACTATAAGTTATAGGCGATGTTGCAAACCTTGTCCAGTCTACCCTGGACAATAGCATTTGCAACATCGACTGGTACAAACTTCACGTGGTAGATTCGTTTTTACCCTGTTTATAGAATTACTTTTGTTAAAATATTTCCTGTGAAAAATAATAAGTAGAGATAAGTAATTTAACCGGTGATAAAGCTCGGCCGGGACTCGATGATGGCAGAGTTAAAGCGAAGAAAACAATTGGGATAGGCAGCCTTCGGGAAGCTAAGCTTCGTGCTGAAGTCCAGAATTCCCCAATCGCTCAAAACAAAGGTGTATAATCAGTGCGTGTTACCTGTTATGACTTATGCTTGTGAGACATGGACACTGACTGCTGGGATGACCCACGAGCTTAAGGTGGTGCAGCGTAACATGGAGCGAGTCATGCTCGGCATATCGTTGCGCGATCGAGTCCAAAACGAGCTCATCAGACAGCGCTAGAAGGTGGTCGACGTGGATCAAAGAGTGGCCAAGCTGAAATGGGCTTGGGCCGGCCACGTGGCCCGACGACACGACGAATGGTGGAGCAAGCGCGTTTCGGAGTGGAGACCCCTGCTAGGCAGAAGAAGTGTGGGCAGACCACCGGCCCGATGGTCCGATGACATCAAGGAGACAGCTGGTTCTATATTTTGTGTATAATTCTAATTTTCATATGATGATCTTCTATTCATTTTTCTTGTTATTAGGCGCTAGGAATGGTTGCCATGGTAATGTATGCTGTCCTTTCATGCAGTATATTTGTTGTCTCTTTCCATCAGCGTAAATGATAGTGCGCTGAATAATTTATCCTGTCGCCATTTTAGCATATTGTAGGATTATATATTAATAAAACAGTAAGACGTACATTGTTTACTCCAGAATAATTATAATCAGCATATTTTTAAAGATATCTTATTTTTTTAAGATATCTTAATTAAATCAAAATTTAATAATATATCTAAACAAATATCAAATATTTAAAATTTAGGAAATAATATTTAAAAAAATCATAATTTAGCAAACGATGAAAATTAAAACCAAATAATCAGATAGTTCAAATCAAAATTAAACAATATCTCAAAATCAATGCAAATTAATATCAATTCATGAAATAGTATTTACATTTTAAAATCAATGGAAACTAATATCAAATAATGAAATAATTTCGATCAAAATTAAAATAACGGTTATAATCAAAATAATATAAAAATAAATTTTTAAAAGTCAGGTTTTTAAATAATACCTTTAGTCCCTGCTTTTTTTGTTTTGTTTCTAATTTCAATTGAATAATAATGTTTTATCGATGAAATATTTATTCCATATTGTTATGAGTTTGCCGTGTATATTTAGAAAATATTAATTATGGACGAATTTATTTTCAGATGCAGGCAATGGCCCATGGAAAAACTGCATCGACTGCGACATATTTACAAACAACATTTTCGCACGAATGGAACGTGGAATATCCATCGAATAGAAAATTTATTGCATAGCAGATTTTTCGAATATCGCGTACTAAAATAAACATTCGAAAAAGTAAACAACTCCATCGTTCATTTACTTGTTTGACAGTTCCCGTTTTATCGAGCATCGACTATCGACAATGAACTTGGGCAATTTATGATCGTTTGATATTATTCGTTGGAATATATTGAAAATAAAAATACTAAATATAGGTACTTATACTTAAATACGAAAGTCAGCGTATTTTTTTCCTGGAATCTATTTGAAAAAATGTTTCGATTGTCTAAGAAATGCAAGAGTCGTGTCGAGGTCGAAATCAATGTTCAATTATGTAAAAATATAAAAAACATAAATTTTGGCAGGTAACTCATAAAAATTGTATACTAGTTATATCTCCCCACGAAATAAGCCAGTAAGGCTACACAATGGTTATATTTAATTCATCATTTGCCCAAAGGCAACCGTCTCGATGACGACATAAAAAAAATTAAAAGTACCTTTTTATTTTGAAAAAAAATTAAAAAAATGGCTTCTTGACGATATAGGTCGTTCAAGGACAGATAATGATCTTTTGCAAATCATCTCTTAAAAAATAATATACCTGTATAAATGTGATATAAGATAATAAATATAATGTAACATATATGTGTATGTGTGTATGTATGTATATGTATATATGTGTATATGTATATGTGTGTGTGTATAGGTGTATGTGTCCTACGTCAGTTATGCTTCTCCACCCAAATCTAAAAATAAATCGTATGCCCAGATACAGGCTATACTCGGCCTAGTTGGGCATGCGCTGGTCATGTGAATGTGTGTGGTAGTTTACTTCGCACCATTACTTGGTATGACCATTTTATGAATTTCGTATGTTATGTTTAAAATAAATCAATAAAAAAATTAAATTTACATTTATATCGCAGTGCCATTAGGGTGATCATGTTTAATTTGGAAATTGAATAACTTGATAAACACAAAACTAAATGGAACGTTTAGTCTATTGTTTAATTGGCATGAAAACTCATTAAATACATGCTGGCTGACTACAGACAGTTATTAATTGCGATTCCCTGTTTCGTTTATTTCAGCCTGTTATAGATACGTGAGTTTTTGAAGAAAAATAATATTTTGAGCAACACACAATTTGGTTTTATGAAAAAGAAATCGACCCAACAGGCAATGTTGAAGTGTTGCAATCAAATACATACATGTCTAAATATGAAAAGGTATTCGGCTGCCATTTTTTATGACCTCAGTCGAGCCTTTGATTGCGTCCAAACCGATCTTCTACTTGCAAAATTAGACTATTATGGCATCCGAGGTACGGCAAATAACCTATTCAAGACTTATCTGCAAAACAGAATGCAAAAAGTAGAAATAGCCAATATTGGCAGAGATCTAATCGAGTCCGTAGCAACTTCCGAAATACTTACTGTCAATATTGGAGTACCCCAAGGCTCAATTCTTGGACCGTTGCTTTTCATTATTTACATAAATGACCTGAGTCCAAATCTATCTAAATGTGAAGTCACCCAATTTGCAGACGATACTAGCGCTGTAGTTGAAGCTGACAACATAAATACGCTCACTGCCAATCTCAATACATCTCTTGGTGAACTTGATGATTGGTTTAATGCGAACAAGATGTCTCTAAATATGTCTAAAACTGTTATTTTAAATTTTAATAGCAAGACATCATCTATAAAAGTTAACTACCCGGTTGAACTTGCGGAATCAGTTAAATTCCTCGGACTACATCTGGATGCAAAGATGTCATGGAATCTACATATAGAGCATGTTAAGTCAAAACTTTCGTCAGCCTGCTATGCTCTATTACGCATCAGAAATTGTTTGGAGAGAACTGAAGTAATATCGGCCTATTACGCGCTAGTTGAGTCACACCTGCGCTATGGTATTCTTTTATGGGGTAATGCAGCACACATCAACAGTGTATTCACTCTCCAGAAAAGAGCCATACGTGCGATAGTAGGTATTGGTCCACGGCAGTCATGTCGTGAACACTTCCAAAAACTAGGGATATTGACCGTATATGCGATTTTTGCTCAAGAAGCTCTTTGCGAATTCTATTGCAATAAGAGCTCGGCCATATCCCACGAGGAAGTACATCGGCATGACACCAGGAATAAAACCCTGTATCTCCAACCGTTCGTAGCACGTACTGCCAAGTTCCAGGCGACTAGTCGATACTTAGGCCTCAAACTTTTCAATAAATTGCCCGAAAGATTAAAAGAAATTAAAAACATCGATATTTTCAAGAGATCCATCCGAGTCTATCTGCTTAAAATCAACATGTATGCCCATAACGACTTCTTAAAATATTTTGAAAATACATAGCATCGTATCTACCCATTTAATCTAATACATATTATTTACCGTTAATTGTTTTGTTGTAAACTGTTATCATATAGTCTATGTTTTCGTAAATTGGTAAGTTTAAAACTATATATTGTATATCATCTCTTGTCTAAATTGAGTAACTAATTTAAGATTAATTACTGTCATTCCTACACAATTGTATGGTTGTATTGGAAATAAATACCTTTTACTTACTTTACTTTGCTGATTCTCTATGTTTTTCATTATTTCTGTTTATTTTTATTTTTCTAGTTTTTATGTCTTTGTTATTTTTGAATTTCTATGTTTTTTTTTCAACATTAGTTTTTTATAGCCTTTTTTATAATTTGAAATGTAATTTTATTTGTAGAAATACCATTTTTTTTTATATGTAATTTCTATACTCAGATCGGGTTTTTGAAAATAAATTTTTCTTATTTCTTATTTCTTTAATCAAACCTGGACGGTCTGCGCACCGTGCGGCGTAGGCGAATCGACTGTGCACTCTGACTAACAGTCGGGGGAGTCTGGAAGCAGTACTGTTTCCTATGGAAACACTCCAGGGAGATAGAACGACTAATCGTTAAAACTTCCTGAGGTGACGGGCTCGCCCGCTGTAGTCGACAACTCAAGTTGTCTCCTTGATGTAGTGTCAGTTTGGTTTGGCAGCCTGATCGTACCCAGAGATTCTTAGCACCCCCTGCTCCGCCGTTACTGTAACCGCTGCCGTGGCTCGGGCTAGTGGGCTGCTGGGGACTGGGGGCCGTGGTAAGGTTTTACTGTTCATCATGATTGGAGGTATTTAGCCCGATACCCGCCACGTCGGCCACACGTCTTGGCGAGCTCCACACTTTCAGGAAAATATTTCTATTTCATAGGCTTGTGGCAACCTGGTCGGGTTACTTAACTGCGGAATTGCACTATATTCTATAAATTTATTATTTAACTAGCTGCGCCCAGCGGTGTCACCCGCGTGGTGATAGAAAATGGTGATAATGATGATAGAAAACCATATACCTTATAAATTATAGCTTATGTGTTATTCTGATGTGTAAGCAATATTATTGTAAAGTTTCATCAAAATCCATTCATTAGTTTTTGCGTGAAAGAGTAACAAACATCCATACATACATACAAACTTTCGCGTTTATAATATTAGTAGGATTAGTAGTAAGTATAGTAGGAGAAAATTTTCAAAATCAGACGCTTGAATTTAAATTTCGAATATCAATTTCGTAGATTTTTGTCCTACTTACTTGACAGTTATCGTTATATTGTAGATAATTCACACTATATCTTTATAAATTATAGCCTATGTGTTATTCTGATGTGTAAGCTATATTATTGTAACTTTTCATCAAAATCCATTCAGTAGTTTTTGCGTGAAAGAGTAACAAACATCCATACATTCTTACAAACTTTCGCGTTTATAATATTAGCAGGATTATCATTTATTGTTAAGAAAATTTTAAAATATATGTTGACACTTAGAATTTAAATTTCGATTTTTCTTAACCTTTAATCCACCTTTATTAGACGCGTCGTTTCTTATTTATTTGTTAATTCATTGTTTTAATATATGGTAAAATCATTTGTTAATATATTATATGGCATTAACACATACGTAACCTATAATAGGATCTTCATAATTCATCCCTGTATATTGATCACCGACTGACCATTTTTGTCGTGAAATATTGCATATACTCTTATATAACAGCTGGGAAGAACACGTTAGGTATGGGGTACCGCAAGGATATTTTAGGGCCAATCGCATTCCTCGCCTACATACATTAATGAGCTTAGTAACATGATATTTGAGGCAGAGAAGCTACACATCTTCCATTAATTTGCATTTTAACACTGTTTTAAGGACATCTCATTTTTGATTTATCTTCCGTGGTTTTTTTTTGTTATTTTTTGTTAGGTCGCACATTGTTATCTCAGTGGTATTAATAGTAGGTACTTTCAAATGATTAATACTTTGTTAATAGTATATTTTTCTCCTAATGTTTCACTCAGTACCTATTCGAATCCGATAATCAATTAACTATAAATAAAGCATCTGCTGCAATATCCATGAATGAAATATATCACTTTGTTCTTTGAATGAAAAAAATAAGAAAGATACGGAGAAAATAAAGCGGTTAGCTTTACTTTTTACGCCCTAATAAAATATCTGATAGCGCTGGCTAAGCGCGCCGTAACGCGTGTATTTGAGACATAAGGGCGAATTGCTTTGGCGATCGGAGTTAGTCACGAAAAACTACCGTGTTACTATTTATTTGGGTGATACCTTAACTGGACAATTTCGGTTCTTTACGATTCCGTGCAGCTTAGACCTGATAGCCTGTCTGTGTTTCCCTTGTTCTGCTCAATTCCCGATTCATCTTCCATCCAGTAGCCTCCTCGAAGAGGGAATAACCTAGAAGGGCCGCCGTGAACTGTGCGTGCGGCTGTAACATACAAACGTGGATGTTTCCGATCGGGATTTCCGATTCGGATGAATACCTCGGGTAAAACTGGGTGGCTTGCGCACCGTGCGGCGGTAATTAATCGACTGTGCATTCCGGTGAATAACCGGAGGAGTCTGTACCTTTCCTAAAAAGCGGTGGTAGCTGTTGACCTGGCGTCACCTTCAGTTGGTCATAGAACGCCTCGGTTTGCGATAAATTCGAAATGAATTACCGCTGACGTCAGGTAGAAGCTGCGCAAGCTACGTCGAATCTCTGACCTGACTGGAGGACGATGATATACTTCCAAATTCGGTAGTAAAAACGCGAGGTTGGCCTGATGGGTGCACTTCCAAGTGCAGACTCGTAGAGGCTGTTGGCGGATTTCGACTGTGGATTTTATACTTAAAATATTTGCATTCACTCCATGGGAAAAAGAATTGCTAGTGTCGTTATAACTCCCTGGAGTAGCGGTTTCGCCAGTATTAATTCACAACCCTCAATGGGCAATTTTTCAATTGTTTAAAGGTCACTTTCTTTTGAATTTTGCACATGTTCCTGCTGATTTGATATCAATAAATTAATTGTACAATAACCTAGAAATACATCAGGCAGTTCGCTATCAAAAACAAAAAATAAGTGTTTCAAAATAAGTGTTTCCATATAAATTATTTAGATATGTCTAGGTAAATTATAAAACAATAGATAAAATAGTTTATTTTATTTTGGTTTTATTGCATACATCATATTTTTTTTATATCTGTAACGGTTGCTTAATAACATCACATCATAGAATTCCATCCAATGTAACCACATTAAAAGGATAACTGTATTTTTTTGATATTTTAGTTGTATTCGTAAAATTTCTAAATAAAAATACTTGATAAAGTGAAAGGTTTTACCTTTTTAAATCGTTGTTTGCATGACTATATTTATGGGATATTAGTAATGATTCTCACACATTATTTTTGTACAATAATGATTTTGCAAGTATCAGTGCTATTTTCCAATAGAGCAATTTTCCTATATTCGAACCAGGAATGCATACGTAACATATAGGAACGGGTATATTTACAATGAGAAAAATATAACGATATGCTACACAGACACACGCATCTTTAAACAAGGATTACGTATATAACTCGGACTGTGGTCTATACGTATGAATTAACGTGACGCGTAACGGTGTTGGCGTGAAGGTAGTTACCGTATCGTAATGTTGAAACACAAAGTTATTTGATTACGTCGCGACTTTGGGATCTCGCTTCTAACATGACAGAATGTAGTAGTATACTTACGGTTATAGTCGGACACATGATTCGTATACTTTTATTTCCGTATAAACTGTAAGGAAAATGTTGATGCTGTAACAAAAGCCGCATATTTTGTTGTTTTGTTTTTGCGCCCGGTTGCAGGTTATGTTTCGCCGAGCCTGTTTTTATGTTTTCCCGTGTTTTTTTTATGTTTCCTGCTGGTTTTTAAATGTTTTCGGTGAATTCCTTCTATACTTTGACAGCTACAAAGTGTGGTCGCGGAATTCGGTAGAAGTTTTATTTTGACAACCGATGACGCGCCTAACTCTCACGTGATGGGTCGAGGCCACGGTTTTGCTTTTTTTCCATCTTCTTACTTTAACGGCGTTAATGCCTGTCTGAACGCAGCTATCGGCGGTTAGTGCGTAAATTCCTCCTTTTACGCTAGAACATGTCGCGAGTACGGTGGTTAAAACTTTGTCGCGAGGCGTGGGACCCACCATAAATGCCGGAATGCTGCCGGGAGTCGAAATTTTTTATGTGAAGTGTGCGTAATTAATCTGGTGAACATTTATTTTCCTTTTGGGGTTGCTTTTCATGTAGGATCGGCGCGATTTTAATCGATTTTTTTCCCTTGCGCAGTTTGGGGGCACCTCTGTTTTTCTTGTACAATATTGCTACTAATGTGACTTAAATCGTCACCAAATGTGAGGATTTCACCTCAACTTTTAATTGCACCGGGATTTATGTCTTCACGTGGAAAAGGAAATAGAAATAACCCTCAATTGTTGAGCGGTGGCATGTTGGCTGACTGCGCGCCGTAAAACTACATCGACACGACGGGAGGGTTGCCGTGTGCCGATTTTACATGAATTAAACGCGAACTTTTCACATACACGGCTGTTTTTTTTCTTTTGTGCGTCTGTAGGAAAAGGATTTTCTGTGGGCCAAATCCAATGCGATTATTATTTAGCCCACTCTCTGAGATAGTTTTTTTTTTAGGTTAACTTCTTTTTTTTCTTTTTTCGAAAGTTCTTTTTGGTATGTATTTTTTTTAATAGTTTCCGTCTCTCCTTATAAGAGACAGGTGGCGCCTATATAGTAAATTATTTTTTTGGTTTTGGGTTATTCTACCGTGTTTCTTCAAAACACGGTAGATTATAATGAAGTAATGAAGTAAATGTATGTACTATAAAAGCAATAATGAAGTAACTGTATGTAACTACGTGGTGATAAATTTAAATATTGTAAAAACGAACTAATATACTGTAATTTAAATGTACCTAAATATTAAGTTTCTACAATCTGTTAAGATTTTTTTGGAAATAAATTGAAAATTGAAAAAAAAATATAACTTTACGATTATAATGCATATAATCGAGTAATGGAGTTTTAACCAAATTCATTGTAATTCGACAAAATTACGATTCAAACATGGTTATTTTGTATAAAACCGTAATAACAACATGGTAATGTTCTTACATTACCATGTTGTTATTACACAATTGCACTACTAAGGAGACACAATTGGACTACTTTGGAGTTGACACAATTGGAATGTTGACACAATTGGACAACTATGGAGCCGAAAAATATTGGATTGATTCCTATATTAGTCCATATTAGTCCAATTATGTCAACCCGTATAATTAAATCGATAAAAACAGCGATTTGTTATATGCAACTAAATATATTGAAGTTTTCATCGACCTACGTTGTTATACAGTTATACCTCTAACTTTATTTTCGTGGACGCTTTCTATTGCTAACATTGCCAAAATGGCGAAAACCAGGAACGTCGTTTATAGCCAGTTATATATATAAATATTTCTGCACAAGTTGTTGTTTAAGCCTGGAGAGTTAGTTTCGTTCACTTTACCCCTAGAAAAGGTAATGTATTTCCTGAAAAAAATACATCAGCAAACCATTCCTGAAAGTTACAAATTTCACCTTTTAATAAAATTACCCTTTAAAGAGAACATTCAGAACAGGAGGCAGAGAATAAGAAATAAAATCGCGCGACGAAGTATGCAAGGATCAGCGACGCATTTTTTCAGCGTGTCTACTGAAATCCTACGTCATTTGTTAGCGTGATGTGTCCTCGTTTATTTCCAGTCACGCTCTGTATAAAATATTATTTCAAGATTGGAGTTTACCATCAAATGATATATCTATATTATTACAATGTGATATTTCTAAGTAAAATATCCCAAAATTTGAAGTTTTTTTTACAGTACTGGCACAGAAAATATTTATTTATTTATATTTATAGTTTGACAATCTAGTAGTTAATTCTTGACTACCTAGGTATGTTCAGTAAAGAGTAGTAACGAAACTTACTACATAACCCAATTATTTTGACACGTCCAAGAGCGGTCTTTAGCCTTCAATTGGACACGACGAAAATGTAATGTAATGTAATGTATTATGAACTAAATGTATAAATTGTAAAAATATCTTACACTAAATGTACAATATTGACAACTGTTTCTAGACGCATTACGGAGGTTGGTTAATAATTTTGAAGGACGATTTCAGTTTCAATGGTGCAGGGTTTTCACCATATTGAAAAATAGCCGTCGCGAAGCATCCGCCGGACCGTCGTCAAAGCGCCCCCACCTCTCCCGTTTCGCCACACACCGCCAGCCAATACCAAATATATCACCGAGTCAAACAAACGTTCACGAACCATTTGGTCGTGAGGGGGAAAAGAGCGCGGCGCCCATTCCAAGTGACATGATGAAGGAGTTCATCTTCGGACGGTCGCTTGGAACGTGTCCGCGTGGAATTGATTACGGGCGCGTCCGGACCGTATTGTCTGCAAAAAGCGGTCTCATTATCCCCGGGTCACAATTGCCCCCCCCCCCCCTTCTTCAGCAGCCATCTATCGTCACTATTATAAGAGGCGGGTCTTTGAGTGATGGGCCTAATTTCGCTTTACGTGAAATGTTTAGCTCAGTCGCCAGTTTTTACCAGTCTAATCATTTCTGAAACGTGACTTTCGATTATTAATTTGATGCTTAATTTTGAACCGACGTTTTGGTATTCCCTTATATGGGTCCTAACTGGAGCGAACTTATGTTAAGGCTATCAGCACCGTCTAGATCTTTTTTCGGATTCGGTTTCTACAACTTTCATGGCAGATGGGTCTTTTTTGGGGTCTTAACTGAGAACGGTCTAAATCGAGCAGTCTGGATCTGACAGCCGTGTAGATCTTGTTTCTCTTATAATTTCGATGATTTTTGTCGCAATTTCGAATATGTTTGATCACCATTGGCTTCTGAATCGAAGAAGGGACGATGAGCGCCAAAGTATCGCTCATTATCGTAATTAATCGTTAATTATTGTTTTTATTTTTATTTAGTTAATTCAAGTTATAATTTATATAAAGAAAATCCTTATCCTAACACAAAAACATTTTATAATAAGTGTACATATTATACCTAGCTTAGAAAGGAAATTCATCTTTTTGACATATCGGTTTACCACCTCACTAGGTATGGACCTCTGTTGAGGTGGTACTAACATCGGTATATTATTTTGAGACGAGAGGGCAAGTCTTATCAAATACGTGAATACAATTTAAAAATTAAAGGTAAAATTAAAATCATCAATAAAATTATACAAATTAAATTAAAATTAATGACAATCTACCAAGTTATATGAAATAATTTTTTTTTATTATATATTAGATACAAACACATATAAATACGATATATACCATGTATAAATATTATTATATATTATATATAAATATAATATTATATAAAATATATTATTATTATATATAAATTCATACATATAATATGATAGTATATAAAATAGAGTTATAATATACTTAACGTGATCACACTCGAGACCTCAATAATTCTTCACAGTCTTCCCTAGATTTATTTTAAAGACAAGTTGCCACCACTCTTCTAAACGTAGCGTAAGATACGTCGGTCGTTTGAACGTCCATTGTCAGTTTATTGTAAAGCTTCGGAGCTAGAAATGTATAATGTCTTTGTACGTACGTCGTGTTCATTTTTAACTCCGGTTGTCTGTATCGATTTCTAGTATCATGTCCGTGTCAATTAATATCTATAATTTGGCCTAAAAATACTGTGTCAATATATTTTGTAGATTATGATAAACTAGCTCTGCGCCGTGGTTTCACTCGCCATTTAATTTAATATAAATCGGATTATTAATAAATAATTTAGAAAATTTCGGCATAGACAATATTTTTAGTCATATTTTCGTCTGGTATTAGGATATACTGGTTTCGACGCAAACCTGATCTAGATAAGGCATGCACAGTTCGGATCTTCTCTGTAATGCTCGGTTCTTGTCGGGCGGCCGACCTCGGCCCCCGATCCACTGTGTCGCTTCGGCCGTTCACGCTATTACTTCTTTTTGCTTAGCATTATTTTTGCTCAGATCCTAAGGGTCGTAACGCGATGTTTAATCGCATATAATCTTCCTCAAGAATTGGGCATTCAAATCCGGCTGGTAGTTCCAGAGGTTAACGCGTTTAAACAAAAATAATATTTAATGTCGGCCATATTCCAACCAAAATATGAGAGAAAATATGAGATATTCCAACCAAAATTTCAGAATGTGATTTCGGCCCAACAAGTCACCTGTGTATTTCAAGTCCTTAAGTCCAATATTTTCAGATTGAAGTATGACTAGCCCGCCCTCTGTCGGACCGATTTCAACCACAACTATTGCCATGACTAAATGATGCGTACTTGCCAAATTTCAGCTCTATCAGATGAAGCGTTTGGACGCTATCGTGGAGGAATACACACACAGCAGACAGACATACCAACACACAGATAGACTTCAGTCTGGAAATGGTTTTAATCATCTCGGGGGGGGGGGGGGGAATGAAGGGGGTGTATATATCCGACTTCATCTCGAAAAAAAATGCGCGCTCTAAATACTTTACCTCCTAGTCGGTTGGTTGTAAAAAGAGAGGACAAGCACTGTTTCTGTGAATTACAGTTTTAATTTTTTAATCACTTTGGAGTCTAATAACAGTATTATTTCCTATAGAGTGGTAGTTGGTTATCTTAAGGCAAGGGCCCTTGATACTACCAATTGGCTACCCGATACCGGGTGATCAGCCGGGCAAAGGATGCCGTAGTCCGCGATAGATTCGGTAGACACTGCATCACCGCTACGTAAGGGAGAGGACCGCGCAATCGACCTCGAACCTGTACCTTTCGGGAGACTGGAATAATCTGGTTGCAACTGCAAGTAAGGGCGCGAGTGTCGGCCCGCTGGCTGATTAACCTGGTTATCTCACGACAAGGCGTTGGCTTTTTACTGACGAGTTGCGTAACTAGACAGTGGACTGTTTTCTTCCCGAGTTTTCTACGCTCACCTCAAGAGATACATAATGATCTAATATCGTTAAAACTTTCTGATATGACCGGGTTCGCACGTTGTAGTTGGCAACTCTAGTTGTCGTGTCGTATGGGTAGCGGTCGGTTTCATGCAGCTTGGGACATAATATCCATATTGTTCTCGGATCGGTCCAACTCACGATTCAACGCCTATTCAGAAGCCTCCTCGTATGGAAGACCACCTCGGGTAAGACTCTAGCGTCTCAGGCCTCACGGCTGGTGGATCGGTTTCTACTGGGTAGTTGACAGCTCCAGCTATACAAAGACATACGACAGTTTCTACGAGCTGCACGCCTCAAGTCGTTTTGAAACATCATTACCACACAAGGGTTAAGTATAAATTATTTTGTAAAATTAGTCTGGCGTGAATTCGCGCCGTTAGGGTGGCGGGTAAAGTTGCGAGCCACTTTGAGAGGCGAGCCGAGCGCGTCTCTGCTAAATTTACTGATTGGATTCCGCCGAGTCAATAAAACACTCGGCTCGATACGCGGGCGTCAGTCGCTCCCTCTATCGACGACTGTCTGCCGTTTGCCTAAATCAATTTTTCACTTTGCCGGCGATGGCAAAACAAACACACTCCACTCAGACTAATGGTTTGCGTCTTCGCTTACATCCAAGACATACACCGCTTTTCCGCGGCTCTTTATTATTGCTCCATCCCCGGATCTAACGCGAATAACGCCCCGCACACTGTTTCCCGTAAGACGCGCCAACAAAGAATATAATAATCTACTCCCTACAAAATTTAAACAGCTGGAGGACATAAAATTAAAAAAAAAAACATCAAGGAGATGCTGATAGGCCACCCTTTCTATAATCTCGCCGAATTTGAGGGCATGATTTTTCAAATATCGTGCCCATTTAAATTACTTAAAAAAGTAGAGCCTTATTGTCTGATTATTTTATATGGCCTTATATCTGTAATTTTAGTTTGAAATGCATATCGTAGATTTAATTTGTTTATTTAACATTTTACTGACAATTTGAATATTACGATAAATAATAACTACGTATCTTTTCGAATTACTAACTACTTCAAATATTAGGCTTCTATTTTGATTATTTATATTTATAGTTTGACAATCTAGTAATTCTTGACTACCTATGTATGTTCAGTAAAGAGTAGTAACGAAACTTACTACATAACCCAATTATTTTGACACGTCCAAGATCGGTCTTTAGCCGTCAATTGGACACGACGAAAATGTAATGTAAGAGTAATGTATTACGAACAAAATGTATAAATTGTAAAAAAATCTTAAACTAAATTTACAATATTGACAACTGTTTCTAGGCGCATTACAGATGTTGGTTAATAATTTTGAAGGACGATTTCAGTTTTAATAGTGCAGGGTTTCCACAACATTGAAAAATAGCCGTCGCCTATTTTGATTATTTATATTTATAGTTTGACAATCTAGTAGTTAATTCTTGACTACCTATGTATGTTCAGTAAAGAGTAGTAAAGAAACTTACTAAATAACCCAATTATTTTGACACGTCCAAGAGCGGTCTTTAGCCGTCAATTGGACACGACGAAAATGTAATGTAATGTAATAATAAAAATTTAATGACCAAAATGGGTGCACAAGGCGTGCTTATCGACATATACCTCAATATGCTCCAGCAGGTAGTAATTACGTTTGTTTGTGGTAGAACTTTTTTTTATTTACCATGGGCTTCAAAGAAAACGAGAACATTACATAATTAATTTGCAATACATAATATATTGACGAAAGCATATACATACATAGAATATATACATAATTATAAATAGGATAGAAAACGAATTTACCGCGTGAAATTTGTAGCACCCGACGTTTCGGTGACGTTGCAGCCGCCGTTGTCAAGGGTAGACTGACTGTCAGGGGGTTAATAGGCGCTTGCTGAGTTGGCCACGAAGACCCATTCTGTTCAGGGTTGGTCACACTCACGGGTCAACACCTATCCGACGGCCTCCACGCATGAAGTGCGAGCCTGGGTAGGACCCTGGCCTTATTTTTATTTATTTTATTTTATTTTTCTTAAAAACATACAGCATAAAAAAATACGTATAAGCATAATATATACACCAGTAACAAAGCCAATGATGTTTTAAATTATTTGCTATATAAGGATTACAAAATATGCTAAACAATACAAAATAAATAATACCAAAAAGAATTTAAAAGTAACGGTTAAAATTGCTAGGTGCGAGTGTATGGATGTTAGGTGTGTGTTTGTGTGATGGAGAGCGTGTATGTGTGAGGGTGTGTATATGTGTGTTTGTATGTGTGTGTGCGTGTATGTATGTGTGTGTGGGTGTGTGTATCTGTAGTGCGAATGTGCTTGTGAGTGCTTGTGCATGCTAATTCAATCCGATCTGATAATCAGCTTTTCACGTACCTCCTTAACAAAGGATCGACTATTCTGATGGTTAAATATGTCAATATCGTTAAAGCATACATTGTATGCATGCATAACGCGCGGCAATAACGAATTGGAACGATAGTTAGTGTTGAACCTTGGTACGTAAAAAGTTGAGTGAGCACGTGCGAGTCGGGAAGGCGCTCGTATGCTCACCCTACTCAGGAGGTATGAACTGTCCAACCCAGTATGAACAATTTTATGTAGAAACGACATATCTGACAATACTCGCCGGTCCTCTAATGTCTCTAAACCGTAGCGTTGCAGACTTTCAGCGTACGACAAGCCGTTGGAAAATAAGCGGTAATTTAGATGACGTATAAATCGTTTTTGAATACGCTCAATCCTCAGCTTGTATGTAGCATACTGTGGAGACCAAATATTAGAAGCAAATTCAAGCAGGCTGCGTACGTATGCAACATAAACCGTTGTCAAAGAATGAGTGTTTTTAAGAGGTCTACAAACTCTCATAACAAAACCGAGGGTGCTGTAAGCCCTGTTGACGACTGAATCAATGTGCTTATCCATTAAAAGCTTGCGATCTAAGATGACTCCTAGATCACGCACTCGATCTACTTCCAGAATTTCATCATTGCCAATTGTATATTTAAAGTTAATAATATTGACATTTCGCGAAAATGAGATTTTATGGCACTTAGCTACATTTAAAGAAAGTTTACGCTGTTCACAAAAACGAGTGAAACGATTCAGATCTTCCTGGATCAGTTGACAGTCGCCATGGTTCTTCACTCCCATGAAGATTTTCAAATCATCTGCGTAAAGGAGATAGTCGCAGTGATTAAAGCAAGTACCGATGTCGTTAATATAAACATTAAAAAGCAAAGGCCCTAAATGGGATCCCTGTGGAACACCAGACTCAATGCCAAAGAAACTAGATCTAAATCCACCAACGACAACGGCCTGCCTTCGCTTGAAAACGTAGGATGCTATCCACCTTAACAGATCTCCATGTATGCCCATAGACGACAGACGAGCTATTAGCTCAACATGATTGACACGATCAAAGGCCTTTGAGAAGTCAGTATATATCGCGTCCACCTGAATACGCCGATCCATACGTCCCAAAGTATAATCAGTAAAATGAGCGAGATTTGTAACAACCGACCGATTTTTAAGAAACCCGTGTTGGTGCTCTGTGAACGAGCTAGCGAGAGCTTGATATAGCTGGTCGTAAACAACCTTTTCCAAGAGCTTGCTAAAAACTGGCAATATTGAAATAGGCCTATAGTTTTCTACGCAGTTTTTGGCGCCTCCTTTATGTACCGGTACGACGATGGCTTCTTTCCAAGCAGAAGGAAATACGCCCTCATTAATAGAGCGTCGAAAGAGCAATGTTAGTGGCCGGGAAAGTTCCTTCGCACAGTTGATGGCAAAAATAGGTGGTATACCATCGCTACCAGGTCCTTTATTGCGGTCTAAATTCATAAGATACTTTAGGACTTGAGATTCGATGATTTGGATATTACTTAAACCACAAATTGTATCTAGATTGTCACTAACCGGCATTACATTGACAGGTTGCCCGGTGATGTATGTCGATTTAAAATAATCGGCAAAGCTTTCGCTAATCGCTTGGCCCTCCGTTGCAAAGACACCGTTGAGTTTCATACGGCTAGGCAGAGCGTGATCTTTTTTAATACCCTTTACATATGCCCAAAATTGCTTTGGATTCTTGGTTATACTATTCTCGCTGTTTGCAATATAAGAGTGATAACATGTTTTCTGCATGGATTTCTGTCGCGATCGTAGCAAGGAAAAGGCATCATAATCGAGCGGATTCCCGTACCGCCTCCACTTTCGGTGGTATTTAATCTTCTCTTTTATAATATTGATTAGAGCTGGCGAGAACCACTTTGGATATTTACTAGATATCACTTTTTGCCTCGGAACATGCAAATCGATCCCTGCGCCAATTGTAGTATAGAATACACCAATAGCGTTGTCTAAGTTATCTGTCAATAAAACATTGTCCCAGTCGATAAGTGATAAATAGTAATTGAGAGATGGATAATCCGCCTTTGAGAAGTTATTTCGAGAGATAGCTGGAGTTATAAGAGGTTTGTATCTAAGGTTCGGAACGAAAATGTCAAATGACGGGTGATGAACATCTTCTTTCACTAAAGGATTTAAGGCTCGTTCAATTTCTATGTCAAAATTCGCAAGAGCTAAGTCCAAGATTCTATTTGTTGCATTTGCTATATAATTAAATTGAATAAGACCAGCGAAGGCTACATGATCAAGAAAAATAGAACCGATAGTACCGGCGTTAGTGTAATTATCATCGTCATCATCTCTCCATGTTAACGCTGGGAGATTAAAATCCCCTACCACTAAGAATTTGTCTGCGGGATGGTTTTGAACGAGATCACACATTAATTCTACAAACTCCTGCACTAATCTATCGTGTTCCTCGCCAGTGATATAGACACATGCGATATGCAAATCTGTGTCTGCTATGAGCGATGTGGACGGAATGGTAAACCAGAACCATTCAGCATTCGTCGGGCTCCAATCGTCCCTGCTGAAAGCGTTTAACTCCCTTCGTACTCCTACGAGAACACCTCCGCCGCGTTTCTTACCCGTGGTGTCGGGGTCCCTATCCCTCCTCAGAGCGTCATAGCGTGAGTCCAAGACCTCCGCGTCCAAGATGCCATCCAGAAGCCAACTTTCGGTAGCCATTATTAGGTCATAATCGTTGCATAGAATGTTGTTTTTAAATATATTAGTCTTCGTACGCAAACCTCGAACATTCTGATATCTTATAGAAAGACTATTCATAAAGAGGTTTCACATACAGTATAAAAAATGCAAGAACAATTATAGCGGATAAACGACGATAAATGATAATAATAAGAGTATCGTCATAAAGCGATGGTAGTAGTTTATAGTTGATAAAATCGTGGCAAAAATAAGCAGTGAAAATGGTATTAAAATTTGATGACCAATTAACAGATCGAATTGCAAACGCCGCACTAGCCTCAGTGCGTGTGTAATGTGTTTTTGTGTAATGGTGTATGTGCGTGTGCGACCATAGCGTGCGCATGCGTAAGAAACTATATGCGAATGTTGACAGAGTTGCCAACTTGCTATATTTATAAATACATTTTCTGTTTAAGTTAAATAGAATTAAAAACATTAAAGTATGTTGAAATAAAAACAAAAAGTTTAAAAATATGTTACAATAAAATGGGCGCGCAGTTACTTGGCGACCTGGGTTGCAGTCAAATGTTCCTCGATTTTTTTCAGCTCCGTTTCGCTTCGTATAAATATTGGGGGAGAGCCTTCGTTTTTTCGCATGTAAATTTTGCCTTGTCTTACCCAGACGAATTGCACTGCTTTGGATTTTGCCAGGAGTTTTGTTTTTCTCAGAAGATCCTTATGGTTAGTTTCCCCTGGGAATCAACCTTCTGGCGCTCCTGGACGGTCTGCGCACCGTGTGGCATAAGCCAATCGATTGCGCACTCTGACTAACAGTTAAGAGTTTCAAGGCGATAGGTGACGGCAGCAAACCCCGCCCACCGCCCGGGCAGTTATAACGACGAGGGTCGTCTTGTCTGCCCGGGATGTCGTGCTACGACAACCCTGCGCGTACCAGAAGGGTAAAACGCGCAGGGGGTGAAATAGTAAAACCACCCCCTTCCTTACCGCCCCGAGAACCCATTTATGCATAATAATAAGTATTTACAAAAAGAAAAATATACAAAAATATTACAAAATTTAACATATTCACAAAAGAAAAAAGAATCAACAAATAGCGTAAATTTAGGAGCCGGTAAGCGGGGTGGAGGACGCTCTAGAACGATGATGGTGAAGGCGCACGGTCCGTGGGCAGGAATCCCCGGATCCTGCAAAGAACGAAACGCCCCTCGGGGCGGTAACTAACAGTCGGGGGAGTCTGGAAGCAGTACTGTTTCCTATAGAGTGGGGGTGGTTGCGGACCTTACGACGACTGCTCTTGAAACGACCATCGGCTACCCGATCCTGGGTGAACAGCCGCCCAAAGGACGCTATGGTCTGCGATAGATTCGGTAAACACCGTTTCACCGCTTCGTAAGGGAGAGGACCGCGCAAGCGACCTCGAACTCGTAACCAATCAAGAGACTGGAGTAATCTGGTCACAATTGGAAGTAAGGGCGTGAGTGTAGGCCCGCCGGGTAACACTCCTGGCTATCTCGAGGTTAAGGCGTTGGCCTCTTACGGGCTTGTGGCGTAGCTAGACGGTGGACTGTTTTGTCCTAAAGTCTTCTGCGCTCACTCCAGCGAGATAGAACGACTAATCGTTAAAATTTCCTGAGGTGACGGGCTCGCCCGCTGTAGTCGACAACCCTAGTTGTCAGTCTATCCTTGACAACGGCGGTTGCAACGTCACCGAAACGTCGGGTGATCCTATTTATAATGTCAAACAACCGCGATAGTCTTCGATTTTATATATACATAATAATATAAATGATACATGATATCCATATTATACATACACATAAAAATATACGTACGATCAAGTTATATTATTTTGAGAGCAGTTGTAGCTTTAGCCGCGAGCGAAACGGACTCGAACTAACGATATCCCGTATATTGGAAGGCAGGTTATTCCATTCTTTTGCGGCATATACAGCAAAGGAACTATGCCACTGCTTTGAAATAAATGTTACGGTAATATCTCTCAAGACTTTTTAATACTTTCGACGCCTTGTAACGGCGGTTTATGTAACACTACAACAGTGTTAAAAATCTGGATACCTTTTCGGAAATGCGCACGGTGGATTCGTATCCCTCCTACACTCGATTGCGCGAGCGAGTCCACATGCTGTTGGTCGGTATTTTCCGGTGACAAGAGGTGTCTCCGATTTAATGCTGACATGACCCTGGCAGCGCAGCATAGATATGAAAGACGAGGGTTAAAATCGTCTTTCTACGTCGTCCGCGTAGTACGGTTACTATAACGAGGCGTACAGTGTTTCGTTTCATACTAAACTTTAGGCAAACTCTTTTAATATTATATTAGTTTTAACTTTATGTTGATGGGTGTTCTAATTATTTTAAAATGAAAATGTGAAATAATACAAATATTAAAAATTTGCTAACAAAAAAATAATTAACAAATGAATACTAATATAATTTCGTTTCGTAAATGACGTTTCAACGTGTACTAGTGTACGTCACTACTTTCGCCAACAACCGCTGCTTCGATCGTCACGTCCAAAAAACCATTCATCATTAACGGTCAGCGATAACGTTTCGCCGACACATTAAAGAAAAATCCCTGATATCACCAGACCGTCAAAAATCTCGAGTAGCGAAGTAACAACGCGCGACTCAACTGAACCAGCTCTTAAAAGTCAAGAGAATGCATACACTTCATCGATTGCTACGTCAGACTAGTGGACATTACTATAACAGAGGCAACACTGCCGCATCGATTGCAAGAGAATGCATACGCTGCTCATCAGCAAACCAAGCACTACAAACGATAACTCTATTCCTAGATGAAATTGGATTCAATGTTCCTGCATCTCGGAAAGAAATATATCAACGTAGAATAAAGAACCTACAATCGGACGACATAGCGACAGGCTATCACCGACTTGTATAATTTTCCTTGTCACCCCAACAAACAACCGACAATCGGACGGCATAACGACAGGCTATCCCCGACTTGTATAACTTACTGTGTCACTCCTACAACAACCGACAATCGGACGACATAGCGACAGGCTATCACCGACTAGTATAGTTTTCTTTGTCACCCCTACAACAACCGACAATCGGACGACATAGCGACAGGTTATTACCGACTCGTATAATTTTCTTTCGGACCATAGGACCGTAGCAAATACAACTAAGGAAACATTCCACTGGACCGTCTCAAAACTGCATACGCATGCATCGACAAAATCAGCAACCGCGCTGAAACTTTCATCCTAGTAATTGTCTTACGAAGCACACACTGCGTTTCAATACTGGTTGCGTCGACCGCGCCCGTGGACCGCCGACGGTCACGGGGCGCGGCACTCGCGATTCAATCATAAATTAATGTGATTAGGTCCATAGGGCCTAATGCAACAGTGTGTATGAGCGGTCAAGTATGCATGACGTTAATCGGCATCGAAGAAGACGCCCGCACGTACGTGACGGCGTTTTAATTAAATGTCGTATTTTAATTATATACATAATTACGATAATCTTTTGGAGCAATCCTCAATTCTTTCAATATTTTTTATGACATATTTTATTTCATTTCAATAACCAGTATTTGCACCATATTGAACGACCTCTCCTTTCTGTATTCTTAATTGAGAGCAATAAACCTAGGATGGCTAACGCGTCGTCGTCCGTCACTGGTGACGCCATGGTTTCAACTGGTGCGGCATCATGCAAACTAGACGGCAAACTTGAACGTAAGTGGTCTATATGGATGCACTGCAAATTGGACGCCACTTAAAACGCGCTGCAAACTTGACGGTACACTGGATCGTGTATGGCGGGCTTTAGCTTTCTTTTTGCTTGGCTACTAAGAGCCGTAACGTATCAACGTAACGTAACGTATCAAATGCAAAATGATTTTTTCAAAATGGACTGGTAGTTCCAAAAATTAACGCGTTAAAAAAAACAATCAAACTTTTCAGCTTAATATATAGATGGCTGTTTATAGATATAGATGACCGTTTGACTGTATTTATATATGCATAACATATTTTACATTTATTTTTATAATAACATGATCATGACACCAATCAACGTAGGGTTAAAACCAATACCAAAATAGTTTACGTTAAGTTTAGAATCAAATGAAACACTGTGCGCCTCGCCTAGGGTAAGCGGAATTTTTCGCCCCTCTCTCAATATTGACACGTTGAAATCTCTATTATCGCTACACCCCGGTTGCCCCGCCAAACGAAACAGGTTACTTTATTCTCTTTGTACATATGTCGGTACTTACATCGTGCAATCGTAACGTTTATATTCCGGAAAAATAAACTATGCAAAATTCTCGTTTTAACTCGTTTTATTGAACAATTTTAAGTTGTCAACTACTATGGCGAACCCGCCACTTTATGAAGTTATAACTAGATTAAATCATCCTTTCAGCGGCGGGGTAAACGCAAGGACTGCCCAACAGAAACACTTGACAGTCCAACGCCTTACCACAAGGCACTGGGAAGAAAACCTAGCAGCCCAGCTCGCGATTTTACTAGCAGATTTGGCAAATTTTTTTTTTGAGATAAAGACAGATACATACATTTTAAACCTCCCCTCCCCCGCACACCCGAGACGATTAGAACCATTTCCAGACTGGTCTGCTGTGTGTCTTTGTGTGTGTGGGTGTTTGTTCCACCACGATAGCGCCCAAACGCTTTTTCCGATTAAACTGAATCATGTGGTCATGGCAAGAGTTGGAAATATAATCGTTGAAATCGGTCCACTAGAGGGCGCGCTAGTCATACTTCAATTTTGAAATAACGGACTAAGAGACTTGAAAATTAGTACACCTGTGCCTTGTTGGATCGACATCACGTTATGAAATTTTGGTTTGAAAATATCTTAAACAATCGACACAAATCATATTTAAAGCCTCTATAATAAAGAATATATTACATATAATATTGGAAAAAAACCATTTGAATACCACGGAAAATATAACACATATACTACGAATTATATATGTATAAGACAAAAACGAATTTACCGCGTGAAGTTTGTAACACCGGACGTTTTGGCGACGTTGCAGCCGCCGTTGTCTAGGGTAGACTGCAGCGTCGCCGAAACGTCGGGTTTTACAAACTTCACGCGCTAAACCAAAGGAATGATGGACTAAAATAAAAATAAAAAATAAGTTAATTAAAAGTTGTATTTTTTTTAAACCTCATGCAGTTCCAGTGCCGATCTCCCGGCTCCAGCTTTAGATCTTCGTCGTCATGTGTAATGGAAAGTACTTAGGACTACAAAGTAAACGAGCCTTATCTCGACTATCGACTATGTACATTCAAGGGCTACGAGGAATAGAAACCGCATAAACTGTCCCTCAGTGAGGACAGAAATGTGTAAAAAGAGACCTGAGTTCTGTTGTGTTAAATATTTTAACGCTATTCCAAAAAACATCAAATCAATGGAACCACCTGGATTTAAACAGACATTAAAGCACTGGCTCAAAAACAAAAGTTATTACAGCGTGAACGACTTTTGAAACGATAATGACAAATAAATAATATAACATATTCTTATTGTAATTCTCCAACATTTTAAACTTTAAACATTTATATTTAATTCTAGCTCCAAATCTCACAAACCGTAGATAGCCTAATAATTCCAGTTTGACATTTTAATTAACAAAACAAACTTACATTTACTTTATATATAGTAATGGGAATTTACTAAATTTGTAGATAATAGTTCTAATTATTATTTTGTTAATACCTATGTCTAAAACGTCCTACTTTTGTCTAAACGTAATACATATGTCTAAACGTCCCAGGTATGTCTAATACCTTTCGGATTTGTTTTCCTTCAACTTGCGAAGTGAACATATATATAATTATAGAAAAATAAATATTGTACTCCTGATTGGTAAACTGTATAGCACATATGTATAATAGTACATATCTATTTTGTACGACCTACTTACAGTTCACAATAAAGAAATTATTATTAATATTATCTTAGCACTTTCCACCAGGGAGTTCCAGTGGCAATCGGGCTCTATCTCCAGACCCTCGTCATCATATGTAATGGAAAATGCTCGAGACAACAAAACAAACGAGCCAAAACTCGACTATCTTATCATTTTCCATCAGAGAGTTCCTGTGGCAATCTTCTAGGCATCTTCTTCCGGCTCTATCTTCAGACCCTCGTCATTATGTGTAATAGTTCAAGTTCAAGTTCAAGTTCTTTATTGTGGGAATTATTAAATAACATACAATGTTTAATTAACAAACTGCCCAGAGAGCATACAATATTTAGTTTCAGAAGAAACTTCATAAAGAAGAAGCTATATAAGGCGCAATCAGTAAAACTAAAACTATCAACAATTAAAATATTCAATATCAGAAATGATCAAACACAAGCAATAATCGTCAATAATCACATAATCAATCAAATTAATTTTTATACTGTTTTGTCTAAGAAGAATCTAAATACATTGTAATTACATTTAAATATAAGATACCATATAACTAAAACAATCAATAAAATTATTAATTCAAGTTTAAACAATCAACAAATGAAATAATCAGTATTTTGTAAAAAAAGTCATTTTGTACTCATGATAACAAAACATACTAGCCTAAATTCGACTGTCCTACCATTTGCCATCACGCAGTTATAGTCCCTACATGACGGCTTCATCATCAAATCAGCTCGATGGTACCATAATATTGCATTGACACCGAACTTACATAAGTATGACAAATTTTAGCTCAAACGGATACCAGCAAATTGTTTGCAAATTTTGAAACGGACAACTTAACATTGCAAGTTATAAGCTTGTAAATAAATTTATAGTTAAAAAAAAACACTAAAAACATGCTTTTATAAATGCACGTAAAAACCAAAAAATCCGGCTTGATCATCAGACCTTGAACCTTAACCCCTCAAATGAATGGCGATTAGCTCGGGTTGCCTACGGCAAAATGTATATAAATTTATATTTACATTTACATTTACATTTACATAGAGCGGGGTTTACTATAGAGCTATATCATTACTATAGAGCGGATTACTATAAAGCGGCGCACATTTACATTTATATTTATATTTATATAAATTTATATACATTTTGTATACATTTTGCCAAGGCATCCCTTAAGGGACGCCTCACATTTGAGGGGTTAATCGTGGTCAAAGTTCATTACAAGACCTTTATAACAAGTCCAAACACGGCTACAATACGATATTCCATCATGGAATGCCAGTGCCTATCATCCGGCTTCATCATCAGACCTTGAAACCTAATCGTGGACAAAGTTCATTCCAAGACTTTTCTAACAAGTCCAAACACAGCTATGATACGATGTTCCATCATGAAGTTCCAGTTCATATCTTCCGACTCCATCATCAGATCAGTTCGACAGTACCATATTATTGTATTGTCATCAGAACGACATACAGCTGCCAATTTTCACGACGCTACGATCCTTGGAAGATGGTTAAATTCCTTTACGTAGTTAGTTACATACAGGTCGACCTAATAAAAGCGCGTTAAAAACATACTAGCCCAAATTCGACTGTCCTACTATTTGCCATCAGGGAGTTCTAGTCCCTACATGTCGGCTTCATCACCAAATCAGCTCGATGGTACCATAATATTGCATTGACACCGGACTTACATAAGTAAGAAATATTTCATTTCAAACGGATTGTAGCAAATTGTTTGCAGGTTTTGAAACGGATAACTTACATACGAACATTGCAAGTTATAAGCTTGTAAAAAACCGTCTCTCTGACCTTCCGCTTTCATCGATACCCTGCGTTGCTTTTAGACTTTACGCAATAATAATGTCAAAAACACTGAATTACACACACTTTGTAAGTCAAGGATTAATGATGCCCGATAATTTAAAAATGCAGCCGGTATTAATATGCAAGATATCTGAAACTGCCGTAGCGGAATAACGCTTTGCCGAGTGCCAATTCTACCGTTAACGAAATTGCCGTACGATGACTTGAGCAAATAATATAACTACTCTCCCTCGAGAATCCTATCGTTGGCTCGCGATCCGCGATCGGGCATGCCTCGTAAAAAAATCAGACCTTTCTTTGGAGATTGTGCGCGTCTTCCATTTTAGGCAGCATTAGCGAACATCCGGAGGTAACTTAATTTAGAGATGAGACGGCATTGAGAGACGCAGCAGCAAGAAACTTTAGACAAATGATTCTATACTCCCTCGCCAGCAATTTCAACAGTAGCTTTTTATTTCGTAACGACATGAGAGGGACCACCCCTCACAAGACTCGAAATTATTCGATGGGAGGTGGTGGTGTCAACTTACGAGTTATCTCCGTATTTAAAGGCGGTTTTGAAGAAGTAGAAGATATTTATTGATTGAATTGATTGAATATTGCCAGTTATAACGCTTGCCGAATTAACGAGTGCCCAGATTACTTTATCGAGACGCGAGGGTTGCGCGACGGCGGTTATGTAGGAGAGTGGATGAGGTTGTAGGTATGTGTGCTCCTAGTATCTTGTACTGGGCACGGCTCGAGTCTGTGGGATTACAGACTGATGCTTCGAGGTTCAGGGAAAATGAGGAAAGGAAATCAAGGAGCCGGATCCGTTGAGCGACCTCGTAGAGGGGTACCGGATATGCCGTCGCAACCTTGGGGGAAGGTGATCAATCGGGGACTGATAATTTGGTTGCATTTTGGCCGATTTATATAGGCCGTGAAATGATGCAATTTGAAATATTCTGAGTAAAAGTATTGTTTCATCGTGCTGGTTCATAGCTGCACGAGTCAAAATAATAGCTGAATTGTGTCAGTGGATTTCACTGGAAATCGATGCATTTGTTGATCGTATGTAGTGGACTTAAGGTCCGTTACAGACATAACGTTATATAATAGTGTGTTATATCGCTCACTATAATGTTGCTATTTATAATAATTAGTTACCGATTATATATTTATTTATTTATTTGTTTATTTTAAACATAACATGCGAAATTCATAAAATGGTCATACCAAGTAATGGTGCGAAGTAAACGATGACCCACATTCACATGACCATGCGCAGCGCATGCCCAACTAAGCCGAGTATAGCCTGTATCTAGGCATACAATTTATTTTCAGACTTGGGTGGAGAAGCATAACTGACGTAGGACACATACACTTATACACACACATATACATATACATATACACATATACATACATACACACATACACATATATGTTACATTATGTTTATTATCTTATGTCACATTTATGCAGGTATATTATTTCTAAGGGATGATTTGCAGAAGATCATTCTCTGTGGTTGAAGTTGAACGACCTATATCGTCAAAAAGCCATTTTTTTATTGAATAAAAAAGTACTTTCATTTTTTTAATGTCGTCATCAAGACGGTTGAATATTTTGGGTGCGATAAAGTTTAATTGCCTTTGGGCAAATGATGAATTGACTCGGGGAACGGCATAATATGTTTCACTAATTTCTAGCTTGGCAACTCAGCGCTCGATGAAGCAGGATGCAAACGAGACTGAATTTTAAGATGTCACTTTCATCTAAAGGCTTGATCGATCGCGTTGTCTGCGTTATCGATTGCGCTCTATCGATCGCGTATGGCTAAACTTATGTATCATTTTTTTATTTAAAAACAGCTTTTAACTTTTAAACAGATACATTGTTCCCTGCTAACAACACAAGATCGGCGAAGGAACCAAAATATAAAGTTCTCATGAGATCTACATACAACATCGTTTGTACAGAACCATTATCATTACCTTGCTCAGAGATTAATGAATATTTTGGGAAAATTCTTTCAGGACTGATACAAGTATTTCTTAAAAAAAGCCTCATTCAGTGGTTCGTTAGTAAAGGAAAAACGTAAACTGAATATATCTCCTGGCATTTCAAAAATATCAACGCATATTTACATATTTTTAGCCTCATTTACACAATTAGCCACTCTCACATCTCTAACTATAAATCACCTATATTTATACAAGAATTCAGATTTATATGTTTATTATGTAATATTTGGTATTTGGATTTATTTCATAAACAAACCTACTTTTATTATAGAATGATTATTTTTATTTTATAAATATTATTTTGATTGCTTTGTACGATTGACGATTTTAATATAAAAATATCGCAACCATTTTAAAACCAATATTTCAGAAAATATATGTACATATATTTTATATATGTATACAATTATATTTTAAATTGTTATCATATAAAATTGTCGTCTATCTTGGAACAGGCGTTGCCTAGTTAATGGATGCAGAATCATTGTGTTTTAAATACTTCTTATGTATTTGTGTATTTATGATACGTACGTATTTTCTATTTTCTTGACTAAATAAATGAACATTTTAATAAATAGTAGAAATAGTTATTAGAATTAATCGGTTTTAACAACCGTACCCGTACTACTTTTCTGTGATCCAGACCAGCTAAAACACAGTTTTGACATGATAATTTACGCCTCACTACAAATTGAAAAGTGAGAACGATACAACAGACTTCACTTGGTTTTGATTATTTTCGTCAAACAGAAGCGGACTATTGTTTTCGATAGTTTTTTTTAATTTTTAGATATTTTTTAAGCCTTTAAAAAAACAGTAATTTTAACCTGAATAAAAAGATTGTATACCATTATTTAACAGAGGAACATACACAGCATTCACGCAAGTACCTGTACACTCCTGACTATCAGCAGACACACAACACAGGAAGTAGCGCGTAGTGCAATGCGCTTAAGAGAAAGTTAGTTAGTGTAAGACTTAAAACAATCGAGGTGGGCGACGAAACAAACTAAGCGGGACACCAAAAAGTAATATATTTATTTCACACGCCAACGCCACGCTTACAAACAAAAAGAAAGACAACCCGAAATCGCAATCACTCGGATTGTTCCGCAAAGAACATCACTTCGGGAACTGAGGCAGCAAGTCAATTCTGAAAGCATGGCAGCGACTAATGGCAGCACGGGAAGTAGGAGGATGATAACATCATAGTAATTCATAGCGCACAAAACACATCACGAAATGATTACCGGAGGCGAATGAAGCTGGCGTGTACTGCATCAAGAAATAAATTAATCTTATATTAAAATTAAGTCGTTGTCGATTTAACTGG
This sequence comes from Micropterix aruncella, assembly GCA_944548615.1. NCBI lineage: Eukaryota > Metazoa > Arthropoda > Insecta > Lepidoptera > Micropterigidae > Micropterix > Micropterix aruncella. The sequence goes on along the minus strand of OX155955.1, from coordinate 37,685,753 downwards.
ATTTAATTGCTATGAGATTTCATCGGCGAACAACCACAAAAAGTCCTACGATATTTAAACAAATACTTGTTAAAAAATAAAATTAATAGTACGCTAAAAATGCGTGATGATCACTGTTGGGCAAAATTTAGTCGACTAACGATTGACGATTGGCGATTGAATACGTTAATCGCAATTGACTACTAAGGATTGATTTGGTTAATCGTCAATCGGCGACTAACGATTGATTAGTAATGATTAAACGTTTGCGCTTGATATTCTCAACAGAGGTTAACTTCAGTTTTGCGTATTTCGTCGGTCCGTCCGGTCCGTCCGGTCCGCCCGGCCGTCCGGGTGACATCTGAAGAGCAAGTTAGTCGCGATTGACGATTGACGATTAACAATTAATTAAGTTAGTCACGATTAATTCAATCGTGAATAAAGTTAGTCGCGACTAAATTAGTCGTGACTAAATCAATCGGGATTTATTAGTCGATTGAAATATTTTATCGATTGACCCAACACTGGTGGCGATATAAAAAAAAAACCCTCCAATGGAGAGGCGGCTAGTCGCCCGTCAATTCGCATTTTTCTGCAGGGCTATCCTAACCTACTCGGCAAGCGAATTGAATTGCGACGAATATTGAAAGTGAATTAGGAGTGGGAAGTATTTCCAGTCACAGAAAGATAGGCTTCCTTTTTTAATTGAAAAAGTCTAAAAAGCTTCCTTACTAAGGCCCGCCAGAGTTAGCTATAACATGCTTTTGTTGTCCTTCCTTCCCTTAGGGTTAAATATTTTATTATATCTTGTGGTCAAAGGCTGCGTATAATAATTATAATTAGCCATGTATAATTTAAAAATAGGTCATCGAGCGTTGCTAAGTGTAATCAATTTGCATGTTTGTGTGCTTATATCATCGAGCAGAGGAGGATTTGAATAGGGGACGCAAAATTCACTGCGCGCGCCCAATGAACTAGTCACAACTCCACAACGGAAAATATTACATACGTGATTTTTGCATTGTCGAGTATATTACGAAGTATTCTAAAATGTGAGGTGACCAAAAAAAAATAAGTCGTCGATTAAAAATCTGTGTTGAAACGTTGGCGAAAAGTCCTCGCTTTTACGCAAAAAAGATTACGGTAATGTAGCAAATCTACCTAAGATAGGTAGGACTCTACCACTTTTAGCAATTACATTTTACTTTCCTGGCCCACTAACCAACGAGGAAGGAAATTATTGTGAGCGTGCATTTTTTTTTCGAGATGAAATCGGAAAATTCTATTTTGAGCCCTCTCTGAGACAATTAAGACAATTTCCATATGAATGTCTGTCAGTGTGTCTGACTGTGTATCGGTATGTCTATCTGTGTCTCGGTGTGTCTGCCTGTAAGTATTCCTCCACGATAGCGCTCAAACGCTTAATCCGATTGAGCGTTATCATATTGTGGTCATGGTAAGAGTTGAAAAGATTGTGGTTGAAATCGGTCCAACAGGGGGCGCACTAGTCATATTTTAATCTTAAAATATTGAATTTATAGACTTGAAATTTGGTACCCAGATGCCTTTTCAAACCAAAATCACATTATTTATTTATTTATTTTATTTATTTGTATCAAACATAATTATAAAACGCATAAAAATGGTCATAACAAGTAATGGTGCGAAGAAACAACGGCCCACATTCACATGACCATGCTCAGCGTATACCCAACTAGGCCAAATATAGCCTGTATCTGGGCATACGACTTACTTTCTGACTTAGGTGGAGAAGCCTAACTGACGTAGGTACTCATATAGATACATATACACATACACACATACATATACATACATACACAAATATATAAATATAACGATCTAAATATATTATAGTATTATTCTTTTGCATTATATTACAATATAGTACATTTTGTTTAATATCTTATATCATATTATATAGTATAATAGTAAAGTTATGCAGAAATATATATTTTTTTTTTTAAGATATGACTTGCAGCAGTTCTTTCTCTGTCCTTGAACGACCTATGTCGTCAAGCCATTTTTTCATATTTTTTTTGAATAAAATGGTATTTTCTATTTCCTTTATTTTGTCATCAAGGCGGTTGAATATTTTAGGTGCTATATAGTTGAATTGTCTTTGGGCAAATGAAGAATTAACTCGGGGAACGGCATAATTCAGACCTGCAGATGCTCTTGTAGTTCGGTGTTGCTGGCTTCGTAGTCGTTTATCTGAGGTTCGATGGAAGAACATGAGTGACAGTTTCACAAACAGCTGGCGTATGTCTAACACATTACTTTCTTTGCATTGTAATATTTACAACTGCCGTATTAACCATTTAACCAAACTAACCTTAAAGCTTTGCATTCCTCTGTCGTCATTTTTGTGGTGACAAAACGTATTTCTTTTTGTAATATTGATTTAGTATTTTGCACGTAATTTTGTGATTAGTTACTTTTACGATAATCCAATAATAACATGCATAATCCAACAATAATATGAATCCAAATTATCCGTGATAAAAAATATTAATTATTAAATTCACGCTCCCTTAATGTTATTCATTAATCGATCATCCCTGTAAATTCAATCAAAATTTAATTACGTCGCAATTTATTCAAGTAGCCGTCAAAATAATCGAGTGTCTGTATTGTTCACCCTTTCGCGATTCGGTTCGACGCAGAAACAAAAAGTTCCGAGGGAAAATTTCAATTCGTCAAATTAGCATGTGGTGTCGCTGTCGCGTCGCGTCGGTTCGTCGTGCTTTCGCCAGAGTGGGACGCGAGAGTATGGGCGCTGGCGAAGGTGAGAAAGAGAGGCGGCGATACGGGGCAAGCGTATCGCTTACGGGACGTCTGTTTCACTGTAATCATATTATGCAAATTGCGCGTCTCTCCTTGTCGCCTAAACGGGGATTTGATCGTACGGTTGACTCGCGGGGATATCGCCCTTGGGCATATTCGATCCCACCGGTGGGCACACTCACGCTGGTGGGGAGATCATTACATGCGAGAAGGTCAGCAGTCTATTTATGGAAGCGTTACTCCGAAACCAATGCCCGAGCTTCCAAGACAGGGAGAATTCGATATCGTTAACCGTAAAATCTTGTTCCTCTCAAGTTATGTTTCCCTAAAGTCTTCCGTGAGCCGCACACAATCGCTCCAGGGCAGTGAACTTTGGAACCGCATCACTTACTAAAGGGGTTCATTTGGCCAGGATGTTAAGAAAGAGATAGCACCGGGGTCACATCTCCCCTGTAGCACCTGGCGTAGTCTCAACAGACTGAGGGTGGGTGTGACAAGATGCTGAGCTAATCTTGTCCGCTGGGGCTTCACCGCGAATTCAACATGCGATTGTGAAACGCTGCAAGATGGAGACCACCTACTTACTATATATTACCCGCACTTGTCGACCCCACATCGCACAACAGGACTTACAAGAGGAGAACGACAAGGCCATCCAGGCCGCATATTTTTGGAGAGACGTGGCCTAAACCTAACCTGGCCCGGACACGTTAACGAATTACTGCGAGGGTCTGGGTTGGATAGATGCTGTAGCAAAACGTATGAGGACTATTTCTATAAGATTTGATAATGGTAATGAATACTTGGATGTTTTCTTGGACTTGGCCAAGGTTTTTGACTAGGTGTCACATTGTGCCTACCTGAAATAGGAATTGTTAGCGTCCGACCGGTTAAAAGCGTTTTTATAACGTCATTATACATATTAATACCTATTATAAAAATGAAATATCAGCCAAATCAACGTCTAATATTGGTTTGCTATTTACTAACAGCTACTAACAGCTAACAGCTAATAGTGTTAAAGGTACGTATGTGTATAGTGTAATTATATCATAATCATTGATTTGTGTACCAATCCTTGTAGTGTCAATCCGCCTGATGGCCATCATATTTCATATAATATCGCCGATGCACGGTCCGACAAGCAATGCAGCCATTGCCGTCAGCTGTAATTAATTTAATTAAAACAATTAGTGCATTCAATAAAGTCGAACATGGCAGTAACGATACCTAATGTAATTAATTGCTATTATTTGAAATTCAGTAAATCTAGGTATAAAATGTGGATTTTATGTTAAATGTATCAATATTCTAAAAAAGATTTTTTAAAGTATGCGATTAGGAAATGCATCGATATACTCAATGTTAATAGTTTTTTTTACACACACCAGTAGTCAAACTAAGCGAGTTCTAGGTCAGTAGGTAAAATATGCGGCTTCTACCGAAACATAACATTTTCGTCGAATCGAATTGACGGCTAAAAACACGATTTACCTAACATTAGGTAACCAAGAATTTAAATATTACCTTGATTGTCAAAAAAAAGTGTCTATGAAAATTACATTAGTAATTAAAATAGTCAGTTATTTTGAACCTACTAAAAGTTAGGTTAATTTGCCGATTTGAAACTAATTTTGTTACTTCTATAAATTTATTCTTGTTACTGCTATAATTATGGTACGTGCTCTGTACTTTTAGTATTATACGTACAAGGCAATCGATTAAGCTTTGTGTTGCGTGTGTAATTAGCATGTCGTTTTGGGGGCTCAAATAAGTGTATAGAATGGGTCTTACGTTGCGGCGCCTTTAGAGCAATGCTTGAAACTAGTCATGGGGTATCACGGGCCCCATTGACCATGTCATGTGCAGTTATATTCGTAGCAGTTCGTCGGTTTTCAAGCGATACAATATTGAAGTACTGCAGTCTATCATTAATAATATAAAAACGGGAATAAATTAATTGTCAGTACCTGGCCGTTCACTAAATGTCCATAAATGTATTGGTAGACAGTCGTGACAAATGTGCAGGCAATTCTACATGAATGCTTTGGCTAACACAAACCGTCGCGCCGCACGGCAAATGCAGGCGTTGGCCAAATAAGGCTTTTAACAGATTATTACGGTGGTTTTGTAAGAGCAAACTGCCGGAACAAGCGGTGGTACTATCGCTTTAGTGAGTCTGTATGCAGATTCTCGCACGATACCCTTATATAGGTAGATTATTATAGCTTGAGCCGGTTGAATGTTTAATATATATATATATATATATATATATATATATATATATATATATATATATATATATATATATATATATATATATATATATATATATATATATATATATATATATATATATATATATATATATATATATATATATATATATATATATATATATATATATATATATATATATATATATATATATATATATATATATATATATATATATATATATATATATATATATATATATATATATATATATATATATATATATATATATATATTTTTATATATATATATATATATATATATATATATATATATATATATATATATATATATATATATATATATATATATATATATATATATATATATATATATATATATATATATATATATATATATATATATATATATATATATATATATATATATATATATATATATATATATATATATATATATATATATATATATATATATATATATATATATATATATATATATATATATATATATATATATATATATATATATATATATATATATATATATATATATATATATATATATATATATATATATATATATATATATATATATATATATATATATATATATATATATATATATATATATATATATATATATATATATATATATATATATATATATATATATATATATATATATATATATATATATATATATATATATATATATATATATATATATTTAAATAAAATAAATAGGAGGTTTCATGTATATATTTATTTATTTAACGATTAATCGAGTTTCAACACAATTCCTTGTAATTCAACAAAATTACGATTGGAACATAATTATTCTGCATAAAATCTTAATAACAAACTGGTAATGTAATAAGAAATCTAATATTTTTCTCAGTGTATTACCAATATTTTGATATAATTTCTTATTAGACCATAATATTCTACGCTTACTACGCTCGCTAAATTAATTATTGCTTATGTTTGGTTTAACTGACGATTCATTAAAAATGCAAATATAATACCATGCTCAGCGCATACCCAACTAGGCCGAATATATCCTGTATCTGGGCTATGGTCATGTGAATATGGGTCGTCGTTTACTTCGCACCATTACTTGGTATGGTCATTTTATGAATTCCGCATGTTATGTTTAAAATAAATAAATAAATAAAATAAAATAAATAAAAACTATTGATATCAATTAACATTAAAAAAATATTTTTTCTGCATAGTCATAGAAATTAAACTAAAAATTATAATACCGATTCAGTAGGACATTACGTTACAATATTAAGGAGATCAATAAAAATAATTGCAGAAAAATAAATTTTAGAAACAAATTTACAACAAACTAAGAATAAAAATAATTTAATTATACGGTTACCCTTCGGCTACGTAACGACCAATTTTGGTTCCACATCAGAACACCGTTGACTACGTAACGACCAATATTGGCAGCTTGCTCCTGGAGCGCACACTAATATTATTTTCTAATTCGATCGCATCACAAAATCCATACTAATTATCTCATTATTACCATAGATACATAGACCACTGTCAAACATTTTTTTTTTCGAGAAATCATCAAAAATTTTATTGGTTTTTATGAGCTAATACCTAAATATTTTTGTATGTAAATAAGCAAAACGAAATATTACACTTCATAGAGAATCTAATATAGATCACGATAATATTTAGAATTTCTAAATAGGGTACCTTATTTTTCCGTAAGACAAGTACAAGTTAGAAATGCCGAGTTTTTTTCACTTTTTCGAATTTCTCATATTTATTCATAATTATCTTATTATTTTACAAAATAAAATTTCAATGGGATCTTTGCAAAGTTATTCTTTTTATGATTGCTATAGTAGTTCCATAGTTATAGTACTTTTTGTCGGGTGCGGCGATATTGCAAGAAATTCCAATAAATTGTCGCGGTCTGCCATGAAATTATGCCGCTATTCGAAGGGTTAATTATCAATCTATGTTTCCCGTAATTTAAACTATAAAATAGATTTAATTGTTGGGGGTCTGAGGTTGAAATAAACAATTTCATCATCACTTTTGGTTATGGTGTTGTATAACCGGCATGCACGTGAGATAGGATTATAGAAAGATTACTTTGTCTGCCAAATAGGATTGTAAAAATTCCACTGAACAAATCGGGTTGCCAAAAATTGAAATGTTCTGCCAGAGGATATCATCAGCGCAACATCGTTAAAGTGGGTAATGTATTTGATTTCCTTTATATAAAGTATATTTAACAAAATAACTATATTTTTATTTAAAACATGTTTTAACCGTCCCTTTTTAGAATTTGAAGTTGCAGTTGACAAGACTGAAAATAATATTAATTAGAGAGTATTTATTTTTATTGCAGTATACCATGAATAAGAATTAGAATAACAGAAAGAAGGACGGCGACTATGTCGGTTTTTGAAAATGCTAGAAAATAAATATATAAAAGTGAATCGGTCAGGTCAACAGATGAAATTATGAGCTCAGTCTTGTCTCCTTGTCAGATTGAGTATATAACGACGGTTCAACACTGAGACAAATTGCCGCTATTTGAAATTTTCGCTTTAAATATAAGTTAAGGTGTACACAAAAAAAAATATAGCAAAACTATCTTCAGGTAAACTCCATACTCCAGAAAAAAAAATATTTCAACTATCTCCTCTCTCCTCTACTATTATTTCGTCAACTTGCCTCGAATGTAATTAAATTAGGTACATAAAGTCATGAAACATCCATTGAAATACAACATGGCAAAAGCCAAAATACGCCGTCGGCTGTTTGTAAGCGGTTGTATAAATGTTCCAGGAGGCGAATTGCAACGCATTTCGTAGCCAAAACACGGCGGTCTTGTTTACATATTCTATACCCTGCAGCTTCCTGTATGTTAACTGCTAAACGCGCGAATTCGGAGAACCCCATTTGGCTAATGAGAGTGCAAGGATTAAATTATTAATATAATTTATTTCATTACAGTGAAAAATTAGAATACTACTACAAATTCTACTTCGAGTAGAAGTAGATTTTATAGTAGTGACTTCAATACAAGATTTATTGTCACCCTGCTTATTGTACATCTGCGTTTCTCTTTTCATTCTCTTTCACGTGTTAAATGGTCAAACTTTTTTTTTGTTTTTCCCAAAAATTCTTATCAAAAGTTGCTCCGCTGGCTCCGTAACGTCCCTTGCGGGACGCACAGAGCCACGGAGTCACCTACCGCAAGATAATGTTTTATATTTATAAATTTCAATGCGGTCATTTTACAGTTATTCTTTTTATGATCCGTATAGTGGTTTATAACTTATGATCGCTTTCCTCAAGGCCATCGACTCTCGCCAATTTTACGCGCCAAACTGACAAAATAAAAGGGACGGCCGAATGTTTACTTCGCAAAATGAGGGGTTAGTTCGTCGTATTGATTTACCAACAACAAGGATGTCGCTAATTAAAAACTCACCCTGTAACTATAAAATCGAATACTATCGCGGTTGTTTGACATTATAAATAGGATAGAAAACGAATTTACCGCGTGAAATTTGTAGGACCCGACGTTTCGGTGACGTTGCAGCCGCCGTTGTCTAGGGTAGACTGAAGAGCTGTCAGTCCGTTGTTTTGCGGGTAGGCCGCAAACCGCTGCCGCCACTGCGTAGGTTATAACGGTGGTGGGGGGCCGGGCTCGGAGAGCGGGAATTTTTAAAATCCGTCTTGCACACAACACTCACTGTATCCTGTTTTACGTCTTTGCGTTCGGCGTTCGGCGGCGGGAACATTTTAAGAAGAGGGTTTCACGTAGAAGAGAGTTTGTACGTTTCGGACCCGACGTTTCGGTGACGTTGCAGCCGCCGTTGTCTAGGGTAGACTGAAGAGCTGTCAGTCCGTTGTTTTGCGGGTAGGCCGCATATCGCTGCCGCCACTGCGTAGGTTATAACGGTGGTGGGGAATTTTGAAAATCCGTCTAGCACACAACACTCAATGTATCCTGTTTTACGTCTTTGCGTTCGGCGTTCGGCGGCGGGAACATTTTAAGAAGAGTTTTTTTATCGCAAAGTTTTTAACAGCTTTGATGTGTTCTGTCAGTCGCATTGCTATGGGCCGTTTCGTTTGTCCAACGTAGGCTATACCGCAACTGCATTCGACTTTATACACACCCGGGGTTTTCAGTGGTATTACATATTTTACAGGCCTCAAAAATCGTTTTCTATCCTATTTATAATGTCAAACAACCGCGATAGTCTTCGATTTTATAGGAAAATGATTATCGGAAACTTAATATGATTTTGGTCCAACAAGGCATATGCGAACCTACTAAATTTCAAGTCTATAAGTCTAATAGTTCGACTTTAAAATATGAGTAGAGCGCCCCCTGGTGGACCGATTTTAAACAAAACCTTTTGAACACTTGCAATGACCAAATGATACCTGCCTGCCAAATTTCAGCTTAATCGGATTAAGCATTCTGGCACCAGGTGGAGGAATACACACAGACACATAGACTTTTTTCAGACTTCCATCTCAAAATAGTCCTAATCGTCTTAGAGGGGCTTAAAGCGAATATTTCCGTCGTCATCTCGAAAACAAAAAATGAAAATTCACAATACTTTCCCTCCTCGTTTGTTGGTGGTCGGGGAAATTATTACAGAAAAATTAAATTTTAAAAATACAATTAAAAAGAAATACGAATATGTGCAGAACGGACTACACAGTAAATAATATCGCACAGCTCTACGGGCCTACGAGATAACCACCTTACCGATTGCCCCCCCCCCCCCCCTAGGCTCAACGATAGCCTCCATACCTTAGACGGGTCCCTACAGATTTGCCGCATCCGAATTTGCCGCTTCCAGTTTCGCGGTATCTAGATTCGCCGCAAAGTGAACCTTCCAGATTTGCCGCATCTAAATTTGCCCATGCCAACTGCGCAGCCTCGAGATTCGCCGCATCCTAAAATCCAGATTCGGCGCATCCTACAAACCAGATTAGCACCACCCAGATCCGCCGCAGCTTGGAAATGTGAAAAGTAAATTTGGTTTTGCCACCAAGCAATTATTAATTACAGGTCATTTCCACAAATGCAATGTTAGTTGCAATGCTTTTTATTTCGGCAAGCGATTGGAATTATGGCAATTCAGGCAGATATTTAAAAAATGACAACTGGAGGAAATATCAGTCGATTTGAGGTTATAATAAAAATCAACGAATCAATATAACTGGTTACGTTATAGGATAAAAAGTGTGTTGGCGATGGTGCTTCCATTCAGAAATACATAGGTACAAAGGACAAATCATATATTCGAGCTGAATTCTCGTGATGGAATTATAGCTACCTGTTAGGGAGTTAATGGGCCCTTGCTGAGTTGGCCACGAAGACCCATTCTGTTCAGGATTGGTCACACTCACGGGTCAACACCTATCCGACGGCCTCCACGCATGAAGTGCGAGCCTGGGTTATAGGACTATACCATGGCCTTATGGTTAGTTTCCCTGGGAATCAACCTTCTGGCGCTCCTGTACGGTTTGCGCACCATGCGGCGTCAGCCAATCGACTGTGCACTCTGACTAACAGTCAGCGGAGTCTGGAAGCAGTACTAGTTCCTATAGAGCGGGGGTGGTTGCGGACCTTACGGCGACTGCTCTTGAAACGACTATCACCTACCCGATCCTGGGCGAAGAGCCGGGCAAAGGACGCTGTGGTCCGCGATAGATTTGGTAAACACCGTTTCACCGCTTCGTAAGGGAGAGGACCGCGCAAGCGACCTCGAACTCGTAACCAACGAGAGACGGGAGTAATCTGGTCACAATTGGAAGTAAGGGCGTGAGTGTAGGCCCGCCGGGTAACACTCCTGGCTATCTCGCGGTTAAGGCGTTGGCCTCTTACGGGCTCAGTGCGTAGCTAGACGGCGGACCAAGTCTTCTGCGCTCACTCCAGGGAGATAGAACGACTAATCGTTAAAACTTCCTGAGGCGACGGGCTCGCCCGCTGTAGTCGACAACCCTAGTTGTTTCGGAAAGTAGCTTGTATATTACTACCTATACTATATTGTGAGTCATCTAAGAGCGGTTAATTCGCAAATGTCATGTAAATTATATATCTTTGTTTAGGTACAATGTAACAAAAAAAGCTATTTATTAGCCAAATATAACATCTTATTTGTTTCAGATTTCGTAGGGATTTGGAGAATGTGACTGATAATATTTAATGTTATACAATACTGATAACAAGGATAACAAAATATTTTTATTGCAATCAAAAAAAAGTTTTTCAATGATTTTCCTATACTATAAAAAAAAATCAGACACCGATCAGCTTAGCTTACCGATTGACTCTGATTTTCAGCCCTATCTTGAACACAATGTGATTAGTTGCTCAAAATAGGTAGGTACTATGCCCATTGCGTGCAAACTGGTATAATTGTCATAAACGGATATACAATTATATAATTACAGTCATAAAAATACGACAGCTGGAGTTTTTTTTAATGGCCACATTATTGACAGCACATACCTTATGACAAGGTATGTTTATGGACAAAAACGACCCTTTTTAAAGCCCAGTGTAGTTACACTGGGCCGAGTAGTTACAACTTGGGTTGTCGACTACAACGGGCGAGCCCGTCACCTCAGGAATTTTTGACGATTAGTCGTTCTATCTCCCTGGAGTGAACGTAGAAGACTTGGGACAAAAACAGTCCACCATCTAGCTACGTCACAAGCCCGTAAGAGTCCAACGCCTTAACCGCGAGATAGCCAGGGATGTTACCTGGCGGGCCGACACTCGCGCCCTTACTTCCAATTATGACCACCGAGTTCGAGGTCGCTTGCGCGGTCCTCTACCTTACGAAGCGATGAAACGGTGTATACCGAATCTATCGCGGACCACAGCGTCCTTTGCCCGGCTGTTCACCCGGGATCGGATAGCCGATGGTCGTTTCAAGAGCAGTGGCCGTAAGGTCCGCAACCACCCCCGCTCTATAGTAAACAGTACTGCTTCCAGACTCCCCCGACTCTTAGTCAGAGTGCACAGTCGATTGGCTTACGCCGCACGGTGCGCAGACCGTCCAGGAGCGCCAGAAGTGTGATTCCCAGGGGAAACTGACCAAGGCCAGAGTCCTACCCAGGCTCGCACTTCATGCGTGGAGGCCGTCGGATGGTTGTTGACCCGTGAGTGTGACCAACCCTGAACAGAATGGGTCTTCGTGGCCAACCCAGCAAGGGCCCATTAACTCCCAAAGTGCCGAGTAGTTACAGGTTCGAGGTCGCTTGCGCGGTCCTCTGCCTTACGTAGCGGTGTTACGATATCTACCGAATCTATCGCGAACTACGGCATCCTTTGCCAGGCTCTTCACCCGGTATCGGGTAGCCGATTGGTCGATTCACGAGCAGTTGCCGTAAGGTAAACGACTACCTTCGCTCTATAGGATACAGTACTGTTTCCAGACTCCCCCGGCTGTCGGTCAGAATGCACAATCAATTGGCTGACGCCGCATGGTGCACGAAACGTCCAGGAGCGCTCGGAGGTCGACTTCTACTACCCTGGTTCGCAATTCCACGTGGAGACCGCGGGATTAGTGTTGACCTGTGAGTATGACTGACCCTGAACACATGGGTTTTAGTGCCATTCTGCAACACAGCCCATTAGCTTTCCAAACGATACAACAATAAAGAAGTGGCTTCAGAATTGCTGTAGTGTCAGTTAATCGCAATATTAAACCCGCATGGCTGCACGAAAGGGGAGTAAACCAACCCCGCTAATTATTTCTCGGACCAGACGCCAAATTGTAAATTATACAATCAGTCACACAGGTGCTTGACTATCGCTCGACCCCGGTCAAATATTTACACTGCGTTTGGCTGCGAAGCGCGCCGTTGCCGTATTCGCAAATTACGGCATTTACGTCCCTAGTCGTGTACCAGCATACGCACTGAAATTACAAACCAAGCGCCTACAAAAATAACTCCAGAAACTGGCAATACGTATATGAAAATTAAACCTAAACAAAATTTGAGCAGGATATGAAGGATGGCTATTTACGGCAATCGAATTATATACGTATGCCCTTCGGCTACGTAACGACCAAATTTGGTTGCACATCAGAACACCGTTGGCTACGTAACGACCAATATTGTCGGCTTGCTCCGGGAGCTCACAGTGATATTATTTTCTTATTCGAACGGTCCTAAAATCCATACGAACATGTCACATTATCACCATACATACATAGACGGCCACTAGAATAACGTCAAGCGTGATTTTAATGGATATTTATGGTAAATTTTATTTGTCAAACATCGCTGGTTTGTCGACGTCGTCTGACATCGGGTTGTGAAGTTTTTTTTTTTTAGTGTTTTCAGTTGGAATATGAATAGATATGTAAGTAAATTTGATTCTAAAAAACTTCATCAACCGAATGCAGAGATGTTATGTACATTTTATTCCAATTTTACCTGTATTTTTGAGTTGAAAAATTGGGTATTATTAATTATTGAGTTTTTGCGTTAAATAACTCTAAAAATGCAAAATGTCTGCCTATTTCGTTGACAAAATACATATTTCTCTGTTTTTCGCTGAAATATATGAAGTTTTCGGCGTATTTATAAATTAATGAGGTTACTTTTTCCGATAAATCATCAAATTTTTAATGGTTTTTATTGGTTTTATTGATTTTATAAATTTTTATTGCTTTTTATGAGCTAATCAAAATATTTTTGTATGTAAATAAGCAAAACAAAATATTATCTTTGATAGAGAATCTAATAAAGATCACGATAGCATTTACAATTTTTAAATAGAGTACCGTATTTTTCCGTAAGACAAGTTTTTTTCACTTTTTGGACTTTCTCATATTTATTCATAATTATATAATTATTTTACAAAATGAGGTTTTAATATTCTACATACGAAATTTCAATACAATTATTGCACAGTTATTCTTTTTATGATTGCTATAGTAGTTCCATAGTTATAGATAGTACTTTTTGTCGAGGGCGGCGATATTGCAAGAAATTCCAATAAATTGCCGCGGTCTGCCATGAAATTATGCCGCTACTCGAGGGGTTAAGCTAAATATATTTGGAAAGTTTCTACAACAAAATTTCATAGGGAATCTCAAAGGTAATTATTTTCCTTCTTAGCGTGCCTCTCCAACTAGTGAAGAGGCATATTAATTATCATCTCTGCATATTTCTTTTTGTCCTTCGCCAGGAAAAAAAAATCGGCGAAACTCCCGGTTATCCCGGTAGTTTCTCGAATGTTTCACAACCAAGATGCTTTCCGTCTACGGCCTGGTCTCCTCTTCCCTGCAACTTTTCCCACCATACTCAGTTGCAGGAGTTCGTACCTGTAGTGCCTAAGCACGTGACCTATATATGCAGCTTTGCGCTATATGATGGTCTGCCATAGCTTGCGATTTTGGCCGACAAGCCGTAGAACTTCCTCATTGGTGACTTTCTTAGTCCAAGATATCAACATAATGCCTATGTATGACCACATATCGAATGCTTCTATACGTTTTCTGCGATCTTCCTTAATAGTCCAGGCCTCACATCCATATAGAAGTATGGACCAGATGTAGCACTGGAGAAGACGTATTCGAAGTGGGATTTTCGGGCTTCGATTGCAAAAGACCTTTTACATTTTTTCAAAGGCGCTGCGTGCAATTTCGATGCGAGTCTTGATCTCCACTATTATGTCTCAGTTTTGTGGAAGCCAGTGGTCAAGGTATTTATATTTATCAACTTGTTCTAGTTTTTGTCTCGCCACAAATATAATAAAGTAATTGATTATAAAATTAAAATGAATATTAATTTTATTAAATTAAGAAATAATAGATTATTTGAATCATGACTAATATTCTTAACTGTGTACAAAAACCAATCTAAATGTATGATCATTGTCAAAAGAAATGCAAAAAAGTTTTTTATCGAAATTTAGGTAACTACATTGTTTTACGACCATATATGATTAATAAATAGGTTAAAGACGAATTTACAACGTAAAGTTTCAAGCACCCGACGTTTCGGCGATGTTGCAACCTCAACCTAGACTGTTGCAATGTTGCAATAGTCTACAAACTTCTTGCGGTAAATTTGTTTTTATACCTATTTATAATGTCAATCAACCGCGATGGTCTTTGACGACATGTATGATATTGTCAAAATATGTATAATTTCGTTCAGTAGGGGGCCGCTTGATGACATACGTATGTAACACTAATATCGCTTATATCTTGGCAATCGCTATCGTGCTCTCGCCGGGGCGTACGCACGTAGAATCTATGCCTGACGCTTCGTCAACGCTTGTCTTTTATTAGTCAAACCCTACAAAAGTGACAAATTCAAATTTTTATTAGTCAAAATGCAAATTTCATATATTTTTCTTATGTCCTTTGACGCCTTAACTTAATTCAATCTGATCTCCAGCTTTTTACGTACCTCCTTAATAAAGGTGTGTGGATGCATAGCACGTGGCAGAAAATAACTTGGCGCCATAATTTGCATTGCACTTTGTTACAGAGTATAAGCAAATGGATAGCACATGAGTTGGGAAGGCGGTCGTGTGCTCACCCAACTCAGAAGATATGGACTGTCCAACCCAAAATGAACTATTTTATAGCGGCGTATCTGATCAGATCAGATATCTGATAAGATCAGATCTGAGCGATCGCCGGTCCTTTAATATCTTTAAACCAAAGCGTTGCATTCCTTCAGCGTAGGACAAGTCGAAGGAAAATGAGCGGAAATTAGTTGAGGTATAAACCGTTCTTGAATACGCTCAACAACACAGGGAGCGGTTTTCACCGGCGCCCGCCACAGCTGCGGGCCCGCGGCGCAGGTATGTATGCGTATTGAGGACGTGCGATCCATGAGTTCTAAGGCTGAGCGCGTCTCCCGCGGTTCCAGTAGTTGCTCGCAGAAACTGCGGCCGCCGCGATTTAACCGCGCCCGCCGAGGGCGCAAATCTCGTCGTAAAATGTGCGTATTAATTTTACATACATATCTGCATTCTACGAAGGGGCCTGAAACCGCGGCGGGCACGGGTGAAAACCGCTCAGCGAGTTCTTAGCCACAAAAATCCTCAGATTATATGTGGTGTACTGCGGAGACCAAATGATAGAATCAAATTCAAGCAGGCTACGTACGTATGCAACATAAACCGTCCTCAAAGAATGTTGTATTTTAGGATGATTACTTTTAAGTAACAGAACGATAGATTGCATACATGTACGTACACATTATAATGAAAACTCCATTATATCCAAGGTCGACCCGAGTAACTCTAAATTATTTGAGCATAACGTATATCTATTCCCACTAACGTATTCACGCAGTGATGCTCTGCCTGATTGGTGTAATGCCGGCATTTGCGGGATAAGCTTAAGTACACACATCCCGCGCTACAACGTACCTCAGATAAGTGTGTAACATATCGTGCTACGTGAAGGATTAGTAGAAGACACGCGATGAGAGATTTATATCTCGCCATTCTGTGACGCTTCATGCTTCGCATGAGAAATGGCGACGCTGTTTCTTTTACAATTTCGGAATACGGATATCTGTCAGTATTGGTTTATTGAATATCAGCCTTTTGGTTATTTTCGAGGAGAATCAAAGAAGTCGGATTGTCATAAAACGGAAACGGAAACGATACATAAAATCGAAAAAAAATATTAATGACCTTAATTATTGCCTCGAAATTATTATTTCTGATGTTTTGTTTGTTTTAATATTATTTATTTATTTGTGATAAATTCATATTTTGTTTTATTTCTTCAGATTTACATTATTTTTGAATATTGCTTGTTTAATTTTATTTACTCTTATTTTTATTAATAGGTTTACTTTCGAAGTTATATTTTCGAGCTTAGATTATTATACCCCTAAGGAATTTCGGTATAATATTTGTTATAAAAATTTGAATATTTTGAAAAATCGCCCTTTATTTCATTTTCTTTTAATTTTAGCAGAAGTAATTACAGCATTCAAGGGTAATACTACCAATCTAATTTAGAAATATGTACAATAAACAAGATTTGGTATTCTTACATACAACTTTGCAACTACAAAGAAAAATTTAGTTTTTGTGGATGTGTTTTCTGGTTCATAAAATCAAAATTAAATCAAGTTGATTGTCTTTAAACCCTTATACTGCCGTCGTAAATGAAAACACAGTAACTTGAAAAAATACGTTTTGAGAAAAACGCGGTCAAAGTTCAGTTGTTAAATATATTTGTTTTCGTGAACAAAGTAATCAATATAGATTATTTCTTTTAATATTTATTGTTAAAAAATAGTTAGATATTCAATTCTGCATTAAAATATATATTAAAATATGATTGTTTAATTAATTAAATTAGATATGGTGTTTTAAATTAGGAAAATAATTTGATAAATTTTATATTTTTAAGCTATAACACCGTAACTGAGTGAGAAATTTTACCCATTACTGTGTTCTAACAATGTCATTATTTTTTTTAATAAATAAAAAACTGCAGGCACCTTAAACACAGTAATTGAGATACAATTTTTTTGCCTAAAACCACAGTATCTGAAGAAGCCGTGTTGTAACCAAACAAAAATATTTCCTAAATGCTTATAAGTATTAAAAAAGATCACAGTAAATAATAGGTTACTGTATTTTATCTTAAAAAAATATACATACTGTGTTTTTTATTTTAAATATTCTGTTTTTGTTAAATACTGTGTTTTTATCTAAGGTATCTCGGTAACTATCCATCGACAGCCAAACCGAAAAATTTGCCTTATAGTACTCCAACTCGTGATTTCAAAAAACAAAACTTATATAAACACAGTAAATGAAGTTATTGTGTTTTCATTTACGACGGCAGAATAGACATTCGAAGTAATAGACACATTATTACATAATTTGATTATAAAATCCAAAGAACGAAACCAGTGATTACGGAATCGATCTAATGTTTGAGTAGATAAAATAATTCGTTTAAATAATTTAAAAAATCGATAATAAAGTTTTTTGAAGAGTATCACCACATAATTTTTAATAACCGCATTACATAGATACTTAAACCACAAAGACAATCAGATAATTACATGACATGATATAGTTGAGAAGATATTAAAATACATACTTACTTTAGAACATTTTTACGTGATCATTCTTTCATAAATGTGAGAGTGGTTTTGGTGAGAGGTATGTGAGAGTGGTTTGGTTTTATTTTTATTTTATTTTATTTTGGTTAACGAACAGCGTTTATATATAACAAATACAAAATATAACAATGAAACTATGACTAAATTTATGTTAACACTATTTAACGTTAATTTTAAGTACTTTTATATCTGAGTTCCTTTCCCAACCGATATTTTTTTTGTGGGTAAGTTTACCGAATTTATCCTACTGTAGAAACGATTTTGAACCTTTTTAAACCATAATTAAGGGAACCTTTTATTGTTAAAGCCTTTTTTGATGTGTTAATACTATGTAATTAGAAGGTAATAAATTGAGACAAATAAATGTCTATGATTAGTCGTAGAAGGCTCCTCAATCATCCCATAGTCTCGGCATCCTTCGCTACGACATACGATAAACGACCTTTCCTTTAGCTAGAGCATTTATATACAACAACAAGAGAGAATGGAAGACAATTACCTATGGATGACTCAGCAAATAACTAGCAATTTCTGAACTCACTCACCAAACTAGCAAATAATTGCCTACTCCCTTCAGCAAGTAGTTCGACCCTAGCAAACACGAAATTACTTTCACGGTGACTTGGATTTTAATCGTTCTTTCTGAAATAATGAGAATTAAACATTTATCTTCATATAGACATTTTATCTTCATATAGACACCGAAATTTATCTTCATATAGACATTTCCTGCATCTGAACTCAAATAAAATAAACGTCTGTTAAAGCCCAGAAATTATTATTGAGGGTTACTTACGGAAAACATCCCCGCCATGTCTCTGACCTACTGTTCAGCGAAGCAAGTGTTTGGATATTCGTCAGTTGTTCGTGAAACAATGCCTAATACATTTTTACAAGACTTTAGAGAAACGTTCCCGAAGCCAGCAGCAAAGACCAACTAGAATGGCTGAAGGCACGAACTATGTAATTCCTCAAGTACATACAACCTTTCAGTACTACTAAAAAAACAAAGGCTATATATTTCGTATGCCCAGATACTTCTAAAGAATTCACTATAAACTTATTTCTAAAATTTTTAATTTTTGTTTTGATAATTTTTATGTATTTTTATTTTATTCCAGACAATATTTGATCTATTTTTTACCATTTAATTGTTTAATTGTTTTTCAGAATTCACTGTAAACTTATTTCTAAAATTTTTAATTTTTGTTTTGATAATTTTTAAGGATATTAATTTTTGTACTGATAATTTATGATAATTTTGATAATTTTGATAATTTTGTAAATCATGAGATACGGCACATACGCAATTATAAATTAAGCATGCGGAGTACGCATATAATATTATACCCTAATTAGAAACAAAGTATAAATGTTAGCGATAGCCATGTAATATTAGAGTATTGTTTGTGTACCTTTTATAATAAATAAATAAATAAAATAAATAAATACAGGCTGTTCGGTCTAGTTGGGTATTCGTTTAGAATGATCGTATGGGTTGTGTTCATTTTCTTATTGCTTATATAAATAGTTACACATTATATCTGTACGATCACTGTTAACTCTCTACCAAGTTGTAACAAATAAATAAATAAATAAAGTCTTAAGGTACAGTCGGTAAAACATGTCGCACAATTGTATGTCATGCGACGTGACGCAACTGCCCACTGTCGCAAGGACGCAATATCGGCAGGGATTTGCAGATATCCGTCCTGCTGTAAACTGGAGATAGTGTTGCAAGCCTTATTAGAATTTTAACATAGCTTTGATTAAACTTGATTGATTTTTTACTGGTTACTGTCAGTAAATCTCAAACAATATTTTTTGTATAATTACTAGTCTAAACGTCTTGCCGGCATACAGCAAGGGAAAAATAATACATACTAAGTAATAAACACATTTTGTTTTGTGGTAATAAGCATATATTTGAAATTGTACGCCCTGTTGGCAAACTTTATAGAACTATTTTGTACAAAAACATCTGCACTTCTCACATACAGGTATATAATAGAGATCCATCTATCGATCTATTGATGTAATTTGCAGTTACTATCCAAATAAATAGGTGGGGAAGGCAAGGGGAGGAGGACATTTTTTTTTTCACAGTGACGCGGCGACAGTGTCGCAAGAAAAGTCGTTAAAATGATATGGGAAGGAGGAAGTACTTTTTTTAGTTCATGTATTACTCCAAGTATTTTCAAGAACTATTCTGTTGTTCAGGCAATTTTCTATCAAAAGTAAACCTATTGTTTTGGTAAACGTGTATATTATATACATAGCGTGAGGCAGGGAAATCGTTTATCAAAATGTTATTATTTATTTATTTCATTTATTTTACTTGTTTTATTTATTTTATTTTATTCAGTAGATAACCGCCTTTACCAATAACAATCACCAAATATACAAAATAATAATAATATGACTAATTAAATGTTTACGCCATTCATCATTAAATCTTCGTTATTATTATTTTTTATCATTTGAGATAAACTAGATATTTACTGTTTCTGAGAGATTAGAGATTTTCGAATTTAAACGAGGTCCCCTTTCCATTATTTCTATTGATAACAGTCATCCATGATAACAGTGACTAAATTGCCATTTTTAAATTCCCATATTTTTTAGTGCGCGATTCAACCCGCTGTAGGTCTGCTTTCAACAACTGGAGCTGTCAACTACAACGGGCCAACCAGTGACCTCAAAAAGTTTTAACGATATTTTATCTTTCTGTCTCCCTTAAGGTGAGTGTAGAAGACTTAGGAAAAAACAGTTCACTGTCTGGTTACGCCACTCGCCCGTAAGAAGCCAACGCCTTACCGCGAGAAGCCGGGTTTGCACACAGCGGGCCGAAACTCGCGCCCTTACTTCCAGTTATGGCTAGATTTCACCGCCCCGACTGGTTACGGGTTCGAGGTCGCTTACGCGGTCATGTCCTTTACGTAGCGGTGATTCGGTGATTACCAATTCTATCGCGGACCACGGCATCCTTCGCCTGGCTTTCACCCGTTATTGGGTAGCCGATTGGTCGTTTCAAGAGCAGTTGCCGCAAGGTTAACAACCACCCCCGCTCTATAAGAAGCAAAACAACATTTCCAGAGTTCCTCGGCTATCTGTCGGAATGTAGAATCGATTGGCTAACACCGCATGGTGCGCAAACCGTCCAGGAGCGCCTGAAGTACGATTCCCAGGGAAACTGGCCCGCAGGCATAGAGTTCGGCCGACCCTAACACATGGGTCATAATGGCTCAACTGCTCTAAGCCCATTAGCTCCTAGGTCAGCTTACAGCAATCAGATTACAACAATTCGAGAAAATTCCATATGTACAGTGTGTTTGTTCAATTTAAACGATAGAAAACCAAGGCGAAGAGTAAGGATTACAATTTAGAGTTTTATATCTGGAATTATAAAACAGAAATATTAATATCGTGACCAAAACAGTCATCCAGAGAGGCCACTAGATAGCGAGGGTTTTCGCCTGAAAGCATTTTATAATCTGTAAATTCGTGTTACCCGGGACCACGCCAGAAATGTAATTATCCCTAGAACGAATTACGTCGTCGAATTTGACAAAAAAAAACGAGGAAAACTTAACGCCGACGTTGCGTAAGCTTCAAAGCATATACCGCCGCGGTTTTAGGGCAAGCGGTTCTCTCGACGTTTTGTCGGTCCCGTTTCCACTTCGTCATGCGAATCGATTTGCCATTAAGGTGCCGAAGAGCTCGGGCCGTGCCTCCACGAAAGAAAAATAAGATGTGACCGTTGCTTATATTGCATTATATTCCTATACTGACGTTGATAAATAAGTCGTTGATAAATAAGGATAGAGAGTCGGAGAGTCAGTCAGAGTAATCACACAGAGTAATTCATCGCCGCTCAGACGTAACACTAATCGCAACGGTTTCAACGTCTTTGATTGAGAACGAAATCGTAAATATGTAAAATCAGCACATCGGGTCACGGACTTAGTCAAATACTGTCTAAAATCTGTTATACCAGTCGGCTATGGGCCCGAGCCCATCATCTTACCGAGACAAGGTAGACAAGTTATACAAAATAGCCTTATAATACCCAGAATGAAAACATCATTTGGACAAAGACATTACTCTTTCATTGCGCCGAGATTTTACAATCTGATCAATATGGAAATAAAAATGAATTTGACATATAGGGAATTCAAAAATAAATTAAAGAAATGGTTATCGAATCATGACAGACTAACCATAAATCAAATGTTAGAAATAATAGTTTAATAAAACTTAGGTGCACAAATTTAAACATATTTTTAAACATGTATGTTGAATATATTTTAACATTAAACTAACTACCAAAAATTATTTGACTTTGTTGTCATATATTATTTTGACAATGAATTGTACTTTTTTTGACTAGATATTTTCATATTGCAAACAAGAAATGTTTATTTCAGCTATATTGAAGCTATCCTAAGTTATGCCATTACGATCTGGGGAAATTGTTATGCTTGTCATAGGGAACCCATATTTATACTCCAAAAGAGAGCAGTGCGAATAATTGCAAAGGTGAAAAGGGAAGAGTCATGTCGACCCATTTTTAAAAGGCTAAGAATCCTCACCTTAACCTCACTCTATCTCTTTAAGTTACTAACTGAGTTTTTTAAGAATAAAGAAACACATTATAAAAAGTTTTCAGATACACATACTAAAAATACGAGAAATAAATTAAACATTTTTATACCATGTATTAAAATAAACACAGCAAGGCAAGACAAAAAATACTCAGGGCCATATTACTTTAACAGGCTACCAGAAAGTTTAAAAAATATTCAAGTGGAAAGCTTATTCAAAAAGTTACTTAAAGAATTCTTATTAGACAAAGCTTTTTACTCGATCGATGAGTTTGTTAATTTTAAATAATTTTTTGGTCATTTTTTTGACAATTTTAAGTAGCATTTTTTAATTATTCTGACTTTTTCTGATTTTAATTTCTTGATTATTTTTATCAATTATTTTAATTTGTGGTTTTAGTAAATAAATCTTAAAAATGATTTGGATGCCCTAAGAGCAATAATGAAGTAACTGTATGTACGTGGTGATAAATTTAAATATTGTAAAAACGAACTAATATACTGTAATTTAAATGTACCTAAATATTAAGTTTCTACAATCTGTTAGGATTTTTTTGGAAAATAAAAAATAAAAAAATAAAAAAATAAAATAAAATATTAAATCCTCTGTTAAAATATATTAAATATTAATGACTGTTTCTTTTTTGTCTCACATATAATTTTATTTATATTATTTAATCGAATTTTATATTATTCCCGACTATATAATGGAATTGCATTTTATTTATTATATTATCTTTTAATATTTTTTATTATTATTATAATTTTTTTACTTCTTTTTTTTTTGAAGACCAAATTTTAGGGCAATTTTGTGTTATTAGCTTTTTACTAAAACTTGTACATCTGTAAGCAATCAAGTAATCAAGCAAACTTGATTGTAATATTAGAGTCCTGTCCACCCTAGAACGGGCTAGTCCCAGTTGAGTGACAGAATCAAATAAGCAAAAGGTTATGGTTTTGCCATTCGGATCCTATTATTTTTGTAAGCAAATCAATGTTTTATAGTAATTATAAATAAATTCTTAAATAAAATAAACATATCGAACCCAAAGCGATTTGAGATTTTCTACCCTAGAGAACAATTATTATTGTAGAATATAAAAATACCTTTCTAATGACGTATCACTTATCGTTATTGGTCTCTAGGCCAGGGTCCATACATTTTTGCTAATCGTCCTTTGTAATATTTCTTTTTGGAGAAAACGAATAATTCTATGTTAAATGCATAATTGAAAAAAAGAATAATACGTATTTTGACTTATGATTTATCGAATAATTATATGATTTTGTGTAACTTTATTATTTGACATCGATGTTCACTTTTTCATACAATGCCCCATATCTCAATGTTCTTAAAATTGACTTGTCTGCAGCATATTTTGCTTTTAATTTTTAGTTGTCTGATGCATTTGTCTGGTTTAGCGATTGATTTATCTTAGTACAGCTTCTGCACCATCGATTTCATGGCAGCTCAGTTAGTTATATTATTTGTATGGAAGTGACCGTCTATGATTTCTCTTGATTGTGTTCCAGCGAGGTCGAGTGTTCCAGTACGAGCGCCGCAGCAGCGGCAAATGTCTTATTTATTTCGCTCCCCTCTTGTTGCCGTTTAATTTATTGTTTCTGCGGCAGCAGACGATCCACCCTCGCATTGATTGACACGCGTTAAACGGTAAAAACAGCCGATACCGTCGTCGCTGAATGGATGTTTGCTAATGTGACTAAGCTATTCTTTCTTTATGACGCAAGTGATGATGATGATGATGTCCTCAGAGCCGATTTCGGGTACAGCATCCACAGTGTTTCATGGCCCAGGAGAGTTTTGTTAACTACAACGGGCGAACCCAGCACCCCAGAAAGCTATATAAATATTTTTATTAATATTTTTCATTGAGCATTGTCGCTCCCCTTATATATGTACATCATCAAATAAAATTTTGCAATTCTCCGTTAATATTTTGTCTAACTCTTAACGGACTGAAAGGTTGGTGGTAATTTTTGCAATCGACATGTTTACCCGCGTTTTTTAGCAAAAATCCTCCTGGGCAATACATGTTAATAATCCGCTAGTTACCAAAAAAATACTATAAATAATACTACTAATGCATATGGCAGACGTATGACAGAATATTTGTTTCTCGAACTAACAAATAACATGTCTAACGAAATAGAACGGTGAAATTAAAAAACAATAAAAACAAAATATTTAAATAAGTATATGGATACGGAATGATGGAAGCTGGTCCTACCACGGATGTATTCATATAATGACTGTTTGTAATTAATTTGTATTTACCGACTCATGGATACGTTAAAATTCCCAGTAGAATTAAATTGTTATTAATTTAGTTAGATGCTTTAAAAATTGGTGGGATATCTATTTATTTATTTTTATTTTATTTATTTATTTAAGTCCATAAAAATACATTTAATTACAAAAACATTCTCTTAGCCTAATATTTTATAATTAATTAAACAGTTTTACAATTTACTTCCTAACTCGGAAAGAGATTCAGAAATGATAGTTTGTGGTTTACCACCTCACTAGAAATAACCTGTATCGAGGTGGTACCAACAGAAATCGTATATTGCCTGCCGAAAGAGCATGATATATCCGCTCTTAGGTTTTTTTTTTATTTTTTCTAACTTTATATTGCAATGGTATTTACATTTAATAATTACAAGGATGGAGGTAGTTACTTTATCCTAAAATTTAAATAAAAAATTGAAGAGACCAAGTTAAACGCAAGGTATTTTAGTTCAAATATTCATAAATAAATATTCTTACATCTAATATAATACATACATAGATACGATAATCGCATAAGCTTTACATGAATTTATATTAAAAATATATATAAAAAAAATATTATAAGTAAGTACAAACATACAAAAAATAAAAAAATATAATAAAAAAATAAAAAATATATTAATATGATAATTCGAGTATAAATGTATTTACATATATGCAAAAGTGCCTTTTTTTTAAATAAGCCAGTTGGTAGGAATCCCTACTATTGGTATAGTCAAGTTGAATAACTGGTATCATACCTTATGCAGTATAATTATTTTTTTTAAATATCTACTATTATTTTTTAACTTTAAAACAATTAATATTTCAATTTAAAATAAAGATTTAGGATCTTTTTAAAATAATTGGAGCTGCTTAAATACTGCAGATAGTTAAAATATAAAAACGAAGAGGTTCTAAAACCGTAAAATTAAGATTATAAAAAATATAAAAGTAAATTAATAACAATGTCGCAATAGAAATGGTCAATATATTTTTTTATTTTATAATCCATCTTTGATAATCAATGATTGTATTTAGTAATGTAAATAATCAACATTAGAAAAAAAAAATAAGAAAAGATTGTAATATAAATAATTATGGAAAATTAGAAATCAATACTCTCAAAGTCCTTAACAGAATACATTGGGTTCTTAATAAGCATATCCTGGACCTTGCTCTTAAATTGAACGTCTCCAAGACCCCTGACGCACAATGGAATCTTGTTATAAAATATATTGGACTGATACAGGAAACTATTTCTAACCTTACTTAGTCGCACTTTGCAAGGACGCAAGTCTTGTTTGTTTCGCGTGTTGTGCGAATGAACAACCGAATTTGTTGGAGCGGTGCTGATATTTTTTCGTGCGTACACCCTGGTATATATAAGCGGCATGCATTGCCATGATACCAGATTCAACGAAATACGGCCTGCAAGATGTTAGCGATGATATGGTAAATAAATTACGAATCGCTCTTTTTTGTAGTCTAAAGATTCTTACCGAATTTGCCACCATTCCCCAAAACATGAGACCATAACTTAGTAAGGAATGGAAATATGCAAAGTATACAGACTTTGCGGCTTCAAAGCCGCACAACATTTTATTTTTTTAATAGCAAACGTGGCACTACCTAATTTTCCGCTCAATTCATCCAAATTAGTTGACCATTGGAGTTTACTGTCTAACTAAATGGATACCTAAAAGTTTGATATGGTCAACATTTTCAAGGTCATTTTCACCATAGCGGATGCTAATGACGTTATCTTGGGAAGGCCGAAGAGAGAAATGAATTGAATTTGATTTCGAGGCATTAAGGGATAGTCGGTTTACGTGGAACCAAGTACCCAGATTTTTCACCGTGGCATCAATTCGCTTGCTTAAAGTATCTAAGTTTGCATCACTGAAAATTAGAGAAGTATCATCTGCATAAAGGGTAATTTCATTATTATCTGAGGTCACTCAATCTGGTATGTCATTTATATACACTAGGAAAAGAAATGGACCCAGGATAGAGCCTTGTGGCACTCCTTGCGTAATTAACTGGGGTTTACTAACAAAATTTTGTATTTTAGTTACTTGCGTTCGTACTTGCAAATAAGACTCTATTAGATTTAGTTCCCTGCCTCGAACGCCATAATGCTCGAGTTTACATAGCAAGATGGTGTGATCGACGCAATCAAAGGCCTTGGATAGATCACAGAATAAACCCAGAGTTTTTTCCGACTTATCCAGGCTGGAGAGCAACTTTTCCATAAGACCCGCAATCGCATCTATTGTGGACAACGACTTGCGGAACCCGAATTGTTTCGGAGTTAAAATCTTATTTAAAGCGAAGAAATTGCTAATTTGCTGTAAAATATTTTTTTCAATAATTTTACTAAAAGTTGGCAAAACCTTGATAACTATTTATCAAAGAAAATGACAATTTGCAATGCCGTTTTCTTATATAATATAGAAGTTAATTATGAAGGTACTACATTACTACTACTATTGACTGTAAACTTAATATTTATTCTAAACGTATATGTTTTTATATCACAAACAAACTCGATCTGGTATTAGCGATATGGTAAGTGTATTAATTGTGTATTATTTTGTCAAAAATTAAAAAAAGTCATGTCGTGTTAAGAAAAAAGTCATGCCATAAAAGTTTTTGCCATACCTAGCTAACTAGTTTTAAAGTATGCGTTAAAGCAAAGCTTTCTTTAAATAACACGACACGCCTGAAAAATTCGGCGGAAAAGGAACACGACAAAAAATACGCATGAGACGTTATAACCTGAGGCTAAGCAGTCACGTCGGTCGGGACGCGGATTAGTCCCCCCCCCCCCACCCCCACCCCCCTACCCGTTTTTATCTCCATTATAAATATGCCGAGTTAATTCCGACGAAGTTCCTTTGAAATTCTTCGTTGCCGCATTAGAGTCAAATTTATTCAGACATTATGCAGACATCAATGCGAGAGCCTCGTGCACGCAGACGAGCGACGTGGCGACGCGACACCCGCTTCGCAACGTCGCCGTGTCGTCAGCCGAAACTATGTAAATCTTTTACCTCTTAAAATATTTTCAAAATAAAGCGACGCTACCGATTTTGATGTAACAATATGTGTCATCCGAAGGGTGTTTGTATGTATGTTGTCATTGTATATCTACTTTTTAAGTCTATAATCAGTGCGTCTTGCTAGTATTGACACACGGAACTGAGACACAAGCTCAAAGTCTCGAAACGCACTATGGAGAGAGCTATTCTTGGAGTTTCATCCTGGAGTTTCTTGGAGAACATCCGGGCAAAGGATGCTGTGGTCCGCGATAGATTCGGTAGACACCTTTTCACAGCTACGTAAGGGAGAAGACTCGAACTCGTAACCAGTCAGGAGAGCGGAGCAATCTGGTTGCAACTGGTAGTAAGGGCGCGAGTGTCGGCCCGACGCATAACATACCTGGATATCTCGCGGTTAAGGCGTGTGCCTCTTACGGGTATGTGGCGGAGCTTGACGGTGGACTGTTTTGTCCTAAGTCTTCTGCGCTCAACTCAAGGGAGACAAAACGATCAAATTTCGTTAAAACTTCCTGAGGTGACGGATTCGACCGTTGTAGTAGACAGCTCTAGTATAACCAGAATATTTATCCACGCGGAACAGATACATGAACAAATATGTAATGCACGCCAATACACTATTAAGGAAGCTACTCTTCAAATCAAATCAAATCAAATCAAATCGCATTTATTGTCTTCAATAAACTTTACATAGTTGTTTAGACATTTTATATAGCCGCTTAATGTTAAAATAACTTTTTAAATGTATACTAAATATTTCATTAGAGACTCACCACATAATTGAATTATATTAGATATTTATAACTACAGATAGTCATGAAATTATATTATTAAAATTAAATGGTCCTGTAAGTAAGAATTATAATTGATTATGGGAGACAATTAAAAATAATAGTAATAATATAATAATCAATAAAATGGTACAAATGTCAAGTTAAATAAAAAAAAAATCGAGATGGAAATTGTCAGTAATCTAATTATAATTCGTTAATAGTATATAATTCTCTCGCAATAAGGTAGCCTTTTAATTTCGATTTAAATTGGGTGATATTTCCGTTTCTACATATACTTTTGATATTCTCAGGCAGTTTATTGTTATAATTGTTATTATTCTTATAATTGGAATATCTGTCTATTTGCTAGTCAAAGACCAAAGCGCCGGTAAAGCTGGGTTTAGCTGGTCAATACTGAGGATTAACTAACTAGGCCTCCCTTACAAATCTAACCTAGAGAATTAACATTAAAGCAATAAACTTTACCCTAACTGCATCAATAAATTTCAACAAAATCATATGACACGCGGGATATTTAAACTTGTTTCTTATTTCAAAATATTTTAGAAATGGTTTAAATAAAATTAAGATAAAATATAAGAAGAAAAAATAAAGAAATATATAAAATTACCTTTATTGTACCAACTTAAAATTAAATTCAAAAAAATAAAAATAAATAGCTATTGATACATACGAAGGTACTAGAGGTAAGTTATGATACCTGCTTATATTAAATGATAAAGTTTACATTATAAAGTACTGTTACATAAAAAGAGGGGGGGGGGGGGGTAAGGGGGTGCTTACCAAAAATATTTTGAGAAAAAAATGTGAAGCAGTGTAACGAAGTTGCATGACGGAGACGGAAATAGACATCCTTACAGAAAAAAACGCTGAAATCAAATCCAAAGACGCTGAACACTGTTATATTATTATATTTGCCGAGTCCATTCTTTCGAAGTTGCTTTTCGCTGGGAAACATTCTGGATATTTATTTGTTATGTCAGCGTTGATGCCTTTATATACGCTACATAAAACACACAATAAACCACCGCGTGGAACTTTTACAATCTCGATTTTGGCACGTCGTTTTATGTTCCGATTTATCGTAAGAGAGCAACCCGCTTGGATTCAGGATTGTAATTTCTATCATTTTATTGGTTATTCGATTTTTAATAATGATCCATTTGTTAGGAACTTGCACTCTGTTTGTAAGTTGTCGAAATTCATCACAGACTACTAGGAAGATCGAGAGCGATTCGCCAAATATGACCTATGCAAATCGAAATTATACAGCGCCCTATTTAGGGCTAGTCAACGCTCAAACTTAAAGCATTTATTGTTCAATTTATTGGTTCATAACTGAAGTAAAGTTAACGATCTCTGGAACGATCTCCCAGCAAATATACGAAACTCGCCTTCTTTACCATCGTTTAAGACTCACCTTAAGGATTACTACCTTTCTAAGAAGTAACCAGTTCTTCCCTTTCTCTCCTGTTCCTCTCCCAATTTCCTCTCCTCGGGCACTATTAGTCTTAAATTCTTCCACTTGTCTGTATGTTATGTAATAATCTTTATTTTCACAATGCGCGCATGTACCACTATGTTTAGGTTAGCTGTAAGACATTGCCATGTGGCAATAAGCTCGCCTTTTTTGTATACTTTTTAAGTGCAAATAAAGAGTTTATTATTATTATTATTATTAAAGTTGGTACATGTTTTTTTTAAACTTTCAGTTGAAATCTCTGTATGAATATTTTACCTCTGAAACAGCTGATATTCTCAGATTCCTGTTAGGGTAAAATAACTTACTACTTTTCTTTTAAAAAATCTTTTAACGCGTTTTTCTCAAAACCATATTTTTCAGCTTTGCGCCGGTGATAAAATTAAAACTACCTGGCGGATCGAAATTTTGCTAGCAAAATTTTAAAGATTATTAAATTCTGTTCTATATCAAGTAAAAAAATTACAAAAAAATGTTTTTACATATTTTTTTTAACTAGTTTAACATACAATTTTGGGGCGAAAATCGATTCTATTTTATTGAATCCTTAAAAACTTATAAAAAAGATACCTTCTAGTATTTTTTTTTAGTTTATCTACAAAATATACATGTAAAAATTAATATCTTAGTTATTTTTTTTTTGTCTCAGGAAAAATTACGGTCGCTATTACCAGTGCAAGCAGATACCGTTATTTCTACAGCGGTAGAAACATTTGCAATTCAATATCTCAAAAATACTTTTCCTAACTATTACGAAAAATATTTTTATCTTTCAAATGTCAATCAAACTGATATAATCGATTCTAGATCAGACTTCAACTTTAAGTTTTTTAGGCCTTTTAAACCAGGCTTCCGTCTTAAGTCCACTGGACATGCCGTGTCCCGCGAGCTTTTCCAACGTCATATTAAAGCGGGTTATGCCAGTCAAACTCGGAATATGAATTTTAATACTAATATATATTCAGTGATGACTTACATCAGGTCCTCTGCACCGCTTATGTATGATTAATTTATAGCTGGGTGTGTGTTAGCATTGATAGCTCCATAGTACGATTTCGTAACCCTTTCGCAACGGCATAATGCAGGTCATTGAGGGCGAAACTAATAGCAATTGACTTGGCCATATGGACTGATAAACCCAAAAATATCAATAATAATATTCATTTATTAGTGCCATCTATTGCATTTTTTTAATACAGGCCGATTATAGAAATAATCATTACAGAAATAATAAGGAGAGATAGAATTCCAGATAGTCTATTATCTGAACATTATCAGCCATCTGTCTATCTGAACATTATTCGCCATACTCTACTAGCACCTAAATACTTTCAGTTCCACGAAGACTGACTGTAAATGATTGTAATTAAGCACTAAGTCGGTATATTGTATGTTTCGACGGAATACCGATGGACAGACTTTAGCAAAAAAGATACGCAAACTGAAAACTGGCAATGAAGATAGCAATAAACAGCAAGTATAAGAATA
This sequence comes from Micropterix aruncella, assembly GCA_944548615.1. Classification (NCBI taxonomy): domain Eukaryota; kingdom Metazoa; phylum Arthropoda; class Insecta; order Lepidoptera; family Micropterigidae; genus Micropterix; species Micropterix aruncella. Next base: position 37,653,868 of record OX155955.1, on the reverse strand, counting down.
TTTTTACTGGGTAACACATAAATAGATTAATAAAACAAAACAAAA